>PVLA01002651.1:0-179396 GCA_004027455.1 Hydrochoerus hydrochaeris
AGAAGAAGAAGAAGAAGAAGAAGAAGAAGAAGAAGAAGAAGAAGAAGAAGAAGAAGAAGAAGAAGAAGAAGAAGAAAAGTACACAAGCCAAGTGATAACTGAATTGCATCTTCAAAACGCTGAAAGTAACAGCCAACAACATTCTATGTATAGTAACAATATCCTTTTTAAAATACATTCTTTATAACTTAAAATAAAAACATTATCAGATAAATAAACACTAAGACTTCACAAAGACTGCATTGAAGAAAACTAATGTTTTTTCAGTCAGAAGGAAAATGATTCCAGACATAAGTATGAAGGTAGAAACGAACTGAAACAGAAAGGATAAATACGTGGATAAAACTAAGTAAATGTTGATTGTACAATGAATCATAGCTGTGCCTTGTATGATTTTTAAAATGTGTGTGTCTAAGATTTATATCTTCTTTACATAAAGATCAATATTGTAAATTATCTCTCTATTGTCCTACCTTTGCAAATAAATTTTAAAAATTATCAAAAATACTGGAAAAAAACAATAAATGAAAAACAGTATGGACTTTGAAAAATGGTGTGTACCTAGGAATGGTGATGCCTGTAGTCCCAGCACTCTGGGACGCTGAGGCTGGAGGATCAACAGTTTGAGCCCAGCCTGGGCAAATTAGTGACTCAGTGAGACCCTATCTCAAAATAAGAAATTAGGAGATGGCTGGGAATGTAATTCAGCATGAAGGTACTGGGTTCAATCCCCAGTACTGGAGTTAAAAAAAAAAAAGGGAATATGTATACATTTACATATATTTATTTATACGTACATACAATAAAGATGTAATCTTTTCCAAAAATTATTTATAAACTCAATGCAAATACAATCCAAACTCCAGTATTTAATTCCAGTAAATTTATTTTTTCTTAAGTCAACAAGCTGATTCTAAAATGTACATGGAATCACAAGGGGTCAAAAGTACTCTGAAGTAAAATTCATTATACTGGATACAAGAGTTCTTGTAAAACTGTAGCAACTAAAATATTACTGTATTTCCTTAAAAACAGATCAATAGACTCCTGGAAAGAATAGAGAAAACAAAAATAGTTACACTTACATGGGTGTATGATTTATATCCAAAGTGCTATTACACTACAGTGGTTATAGGTGCTTAACAAAGAAGGCTAAATCAACAGGTTCATAAAATGGACTTTAGCTCCTACTTTATGACATTACGAGCATTAATTTCATGTGATATCTCACACTATGAAAGATATAATAACACAGCACTTGGAAATAATAATATTTCTATGACTTGATGTTGACAAATATTTCTTAAACACAACATACAAAGCTATAATGGATCAACTGCACTACAAGACATTGAAAGATGACTAGAAAGTACCCTAAAGAGATGACTCACAGAGTCTGAGAAGATATCTGTAATAGATAACCAAGCAAATATATATTCTCAGAATATATAAAGAATTCCTCTATATCAATAAGAAAGACAACTCGCCATTTAGAAAAAGGGAAGTGGATATGAATAGCTACTTCTCAAAAGACCTCATCCCCATGAACAGTAAATACTAGTAGGTCTCACTTTGTGTAGCTCTGATACACACAAAGTTCATCAGTCAACGCAATGCAAATTTCAGTTGCAAACTTAGCTGGCAACTTTTGAGTTCACAATCATTCAGTAAATAATAGCGGTGTATGATAATCAGTGACCAATCAAACGGCTTCTTGCAAAATTTGCCAGTGATTGCTCATAGCACGTCTGCTATCCAATTAACAAACCTGTAGTTGTGATGTGTGCTTGCATGCTTGTGCCACATATTTTACACAGATGGATAATCAATAGAGAACTTGTAGATAGAGAGGAAGTGAAGCCAAAAAGGTAATGTTAGAAGAAAAAAGAAAGGTAATGTTAGAAGAAAATCCTAATATTTAATGTAAGTAGAGTTAGAGAAGAAATGACCAACCATGGGATTGCTAACATTAATCCCATTTGAGACTCAGATAGGCAGCCAGCGGAACCCAGAGAAGGTAAACTTTTCCAATATCTGAGGAACACACCTGTGTCCCACATGACTCCAGCAAAATGTTTCAGGTGGAAGGAAGTCCCATTATTTCCCAACATCAAAAGGGTGATGCATAAACCATTAGAAGCTGATCCGAACTGAGAAAGCAGGATGGTAATTTTCCAAACCAAAGACATGATAGCTGTTTCAATCAGAAGTAGCACCACAAGAAGCCCTGTGCAAATAATTTTATTCAGATTTTTATAAAGAGGTAAAATATTTTGATTCTCAGTGTTCCTAATGTTTTAAATTATAGTGAACTAAATAAATTTTAGTTTCACTGTTTTTCACTTCCCTATACATTTATAACCCATAGTAAAACATCCTTTTAAAGCAACATTTGGACAAAAGGTTCTAACAGTCCCAAAACAACCATAATTTTCTCCATTGATTATTAAGTTAGCCTTGCACAGTTTCACTTTACACGATCATTTTTACAGTCTTGCAATTCTGTGCAAAGCAAGGACGACTTGTAACAGAAAAGCTGTTCCATCTTATCACTCATCTGAGAAATGAAAAGTAAAATGCCACTGCATATTCCAGAATGCTTAAACCAAAAAAGGATCGCAATGCTAAATGTTAGCCAGAAGGCAAAGAAACTTGACTTCTCAGGCACCACTGGTGGTAACAAAAAGGGTTTTAAGCTGTTTGAAAACTATGTAGCACCATCCACTAACGTTGCACAATGAATAACCTATATCACTGTGACCCAGCATACATGTCTCTATTAAAAACTTATACACTCATATCTGCCTCTAGTATAAGCCCAACAGAGAGGCATGCACAGGGAAAAACACCAAAAGTTATGTACAGCACTGCACAGAATAGCTTTTATCACAAGAATTAAAACTAGGAAATATAAAACAGTAGTATGGATGTAAGCCATGGCATATTCTTATCACAAATATATATGTATATGAACACACATTTACATGCAGGAATAAAATAAATTACAAAATCAGTAATACAGAGGCATCTTGCAAGCATGATGTTGGATAAAGAAGTCAAACACAAAAGAATACAAAAGTTGCTTGATTCCACTGTTACTAAGTTCCTAAGGAAACGATGACTTTGGAGAGGAGAAAGGAGGTGATAATTAGATAGGAGAGGCTTCTGGGATGTGAACTTTTTTAGTCTATGAGCTGGGTGATAGTGACACAGGGGCACTCACTTCGTGAACTGATCAAGTTGCATGTTTGCAATTTGTTGAATTTTTTGAGTGAGTGTGTTTTTTATTTTGAAGAGAGAAAAACAATAAAAACAATGATACAGAATTTCAAAACCAGATAATAGGAAATAAAGATTAATATATTGCATATTGTTATCTTTAAAGTAGTTGCTCAGATTACAAGGTATAAGTTTGCAAAATTCATCAAACAATATAAGCACAAACTGTTCTTTTCAATAACTAATAGAAATTAGCAGTATAATTATTTTAGCTATCTTGAATAAGTGTTACATTTTATTTTTTTGGTGCTGGATTTGAACTCATGACCACGTGCTTGCCAGGCAGGTGCTTATGCCTCTGAGCTAAATCCCAGCCCGAATGTTATGTTTTAATAAAAATACTGTCAGAAATTAGGGCAAAGAACTTTTAAAAATTATATGGTATAAAATTATGATATAATTGTTTCCTTAACGCATAGCCCAGGAGTAGTTATGAAATAGTTGAAGAAACTCTAACAATGCTCAAGGTGCTTTCTGAGGCCTAGGAATATTAAAACTTAAAAAAATGCAAACACATTATGTGCCTTTTCTATTATGTTGTCCTTTGTATTAATCATACAAAATCAGTGGCCAAAAAACTGTGGCTTCCTTAGCTTCAGTCTCTGCCACCAAATTGTACTAGTTGCCAGGGGAAAGAGAAGGAAGAAGAGAAGGGGGATGCTTAAGAATAATTCAGTTAAGAGTAATTGATGAAGCAGTAAAAAATTAACACGTAATACATGTATTTCCAAGGAAGTGAATAAATACATTTTAAATACATATTTAAATATTAATATGAATAAATACATATTTTAAATACTCCTAGGTTTAAATTTCTAATACATTAAACGCAAATCACATGATAGGAATAAAAACTCTTTATAGCCCTTAATAACTTTTTAAGAAGAAAAGAGGGTCCTGAGATCAACAAGTTCAAAATCACTCTTAGGAAACAGTCTCAGATGATGACTTGAAGACTGTAACTGTCTCGCTTACATGCAAATCAGCCCCTTGTCAGGTATTTAAAAACTTTTGAAGTAGTTAAAATAATCATCATGCAATCAATTCTGTTGGCAAGTTGGGTTTACTTAGCAGTCCTCCAGCGACATGCGCTGTTGAAGTTCTGCTTAATGTCTGTCGCCATGATCAACTTTCCCAGTGACAAGGCAGAGCGAGGGCGGGGGGTGATGAGGTTACCTGCCTTCAACTCACTCAGTGAATGAAAATATGGTTCTATGGAGCAGAAACAAGAGGAAGTCATTACTTCTCATTTATAAGAATTCATTCAATATCCTAAAATATATGATAAGAAAAGCATATCAGTTGTAACATTAATTCTAAGAACCAGTGAGAAAAATATTTACATAGAAAGATGTTTAAAATGTAAAGACTAATGAAGATAATTTTCTGCTATTCTTGGTACCCAATTCTAAATCTATTACTTAATTCAGAAATTCAAATTTTTTAAAACTAAACATTAAGACAGGTTTTGATCCTGATTTGTAAAAATGCATGTGTTCTTATTGGGTGTAGTGGCACACATCTGTGATCTCAGCACTCAGGAGGCTGAGGCAGGAGTACCACCACAAATTTGAGGTAAGCCTGGACTATATAGTGAGACTCTGTTAAATAAAGTTACACATCTTGGGCTTCCATGGGTATAAATCTGGAAATGAAGATAAAGTCCACATTATAATACATAGAGCTATTGTGAAACGAAATATGGTGATGTTTGTGAGGACCTTGGCATCATATGGAGGGCAAACTAGTGGGATCAAGGAAGTGATCAAAGAGTGACCAGAAGATCTCAGGACTAACTCTCACCCTATGAAAGCCCACACAGAGTTCCAGTTCTGATCCAACAGAACTGGATCAGACATCCATTGCTAGCTGAGATGTAATAGCAGTGACCACTTTTATCTTCCAGTAGGAAAAGTTCAACGTTGAAGCAACAGTTTCCTCACGCTGGACATTAGCCAATGAAAGACAATGATTTCTGCTAGGTGCAAAACAAAAAAGTGAAACTGAAATTGCTCCAACTTACTAAATCATAAGAATTTTCTAAGCCATGACTCAAAGAGGAGGAACCCGTGGGAAGCGCACTGACTCCATAAAAGGAGAACCCACAGATGAGAACCCACTGCCTTTGCATTTCTATGAAAATGCAAAGGATTTAAAAATCCAACAACTTTTAAAGAAAGAACAATGTTGGAGTTATGACCTGATTTCAGATCTTTTCATAAATCTCTAGTGATCAAAGTGGCACTCTACTGATTTAAAAATAGAGAAAAAGATTAATAGACAAATAGAGTCCAGATATAGACCCACAGTGCATAGTCAATCAATTTTTGAAGAGAGTCCAAAGACAGCTCACTAGAGAGAACATACCTTCTCAATAAATGGTGCTGAAAAAATTGGATGTCAATATGCAAACTTATTTTCCTTCATATCTTCCATGAGATACAATAATTAATTCAAAATAAATTCCAGGAGGAAACATGGAAAATGTCTATTATTGAGTTAAGCAAAGATTTCTTATGTATGAGACCTAAGCAATGATAAATAAAAGAAAAAAAAGAGAGGTTGGACATCATCAAAATTAAGAAGCTCTACTCTTAGAAACTTAGGGTTATCACCAAGAAGGGATGAGCCGTGGACTGGAAGACATAACTGAAAATCACTTATTTGATAAAGGACTTTACTCCAGAGTGCATAAAAAACTTTTAAAACAATAATGTGACCACATCTTGGGTTGGGGATTTAGCTCAGTGGCATAAGCGTCTGCCTGGCAAGCACGAGGTCATGAGTTCAATCCCTGGTACCACACACACACAAATAATAATAATAATGTGGACATAAAACTAAATACACACAAAACATCTGAATATATATTTTCCAAAGAATATATAAAAATACCAGTAAGCAACATTATTAATCATTAAGGAATTAAAATTATGAAGTTCTACCACAAACTTAATTAGATTTCTAAAATTAAAAAGTAACTTTACAAAACTGTGATCATAAACATTTATAGCTTTATTAGTTGTAAAGCTTTGTTTATAATAATAAAATACTGGAGACAACCCAAATATGTTCATAGGTAAATGGATAAACAAATGTGTGTGTGCCATGTGCTTGTGTACATCCATAAAGTTATAGTGTACAAGTAACCATATAAGTATGGTATACACATATATATTTATCCATAATCAGGATGCTATAACATTATTGAATGTATTCATCCAAAAAAGCAACTACAAACTTTTGGAAGTGACAGGTATCTTGAGTATGGTGATAGTTTTATGTGAACATACCTATTCCAGGATTTATATATTTGTACATTTCAAATATATACAGTGTATCGTATGTCAATTATATCTCATTAAAAGTGTTTTAGAAAAAACTAAGATACCCATTACCATGATATACCAGAGGAACAATGATAAGAAGGCCTCCCCCTTCCCCGGAATTCCCATTCTTCCAGCCACTCTTTTGTGGCTTCTTTTTCCATGAACATCCTTATGTCCACTTTATCTTTGTGTTGAAATTTGAATCAAATTTTTGATGAGAACAGGGAGTATGTACAGTCCAGGTAAAGTCCCTCATCTTCCTGCCCACCTGAAAAGAGAGCTTTGATGGGCTTTAGAAAAATAAAAACAAAACCCCGAAAAAGAAGAAAATAATCCTGATTTATTACTTATGTTACAAGGAGCGATCTGGCAGGAAACAAAACCAGCAGTTAATCTGCCAACCAGAAAAAATGCAGCCCCTTTGTTGGTTGTTATGAGGCATACGGGTGTTTTATAGTGGGAGTCTATCAAATTCAATACATTTTACATGATTGCAAATTCCTTAAAATAGGAAGATGTTATACCAGCGTAACAATGAGGGACTAAGGTACTTTACAATAAGAGATTTTGTTATTCTTTGCAAATTCACTGTTTTATTTTTAATAGTTGCAAGACACAAAATGCTATTGATGCTATTTTAATATAAATGAGTATGCGTGTTTTAATGTGCAAATGAAAAGATAAGAATTGTGTTGCTTTTGTAAGTCAGACATATAAAATAACAACAAGACAATCTTATGAGGAGAATGTAGCTGTAAATATCTATGATAATTTACCATAAATTACACATTATCCTGTCCCCATCTCCACCCTTCAAAGGAGTAAAGGCCTTTAACCAAAGATGCAGGATGCAAAGAAATTGCACCATTTATCTGTACTGCATAAGCCCTATTAAATGCCACCCTAAATGGAGTAGCTATTTGCAGGGTAATATAAGATGACACTTGGGATACAGCAGGAGTGTTTCAATTATCAGCAAGTACCCTAGCTTGGAGGTGGATTGCCCGCTCACTTTTTGGTTGAGGCTGTAAAGGGACAATCACAAGGCTCCCTGTTAACCACGATCCACCCAGCCACACCGCATGGCCTGCCAGTACTGAGGCTCTTGCAGTGTCATCTCCCATCTCTGGACACAGAACTCGTTCTGCCACCCAGTGCATCACAACCAAGGGCCTTCTCTGCTCTGGGCTTTAAATCCCATTCTCTAGGTTAGATACTCAGGCACAGAACCAAAATTTTCTTCCTTATTCCACATTAAATATAGCTTAGTTTTCTTCAAGTTCAAAACCATCCTTCTACAGGACCAAGGCCATGGGCCAGCAGATTCTTACCATATTACTCCTTAGCCAGTTCCACCCCAGGCCCAGGGACTGCTCCTCCACTGAAGCTCACAGCATCAAATGCCCTCTTCCTGCCCTTCCATCACCTTCTTCAGGACCCTCAGGGCTGCCTCTGCTATCATTTCTATAATCTGTCTCACCACACACATCTCTAACATCTAGCCTTTCCTACACTCACTCCTCTGCCTGTCCACCCCAGGGAGGTTCAGGTTCACAGCCTATGAGACAGCCCTTGCTAATCCCAGTCGACTGCCCCTTGCCCTCCACTCCCCTCTGCCAGGATCTGCTGCCAGTCCTCCACCAGCTGATGCTGTTAGTAGTTTTGAAGATTCGGTTTATGGACTGAAGTCGAAAAATCAGGAAAGCAGTCACTGTCTTGAAGAGAGAATATTTTCCTTTCAGTTTAGTAAAGACTATGTACATGGTAGTTCTTTCTTTCTTTTGACACTTTTTCAGTTTTCCATTTTTTATTAGTATATATTTGCAGTACAAAATGAGTACATTCCTCATGAGGAGTTGGTACATGCACATAACACATCTTAATTATGTTTTAAAATCCCCTTGCCCTCCCCTTCCTCACCTCTCTCCGTTTCTTGGTCCCCTTACCTTTTGCAGAAGTTCTATCTCCCTTTTTCCTATTATCTATTTTACCTTCTTTTTATTGATGTTCTGGCTTTTTTATCTAAGAGAAACTGTGCAATACTTACATTTGTGAGTCAGATTTCTTTCACTTAACATTACAGTCAAAATGTTCACCCATTTTCATGAGTCTTGATGGCAGAATAGTACTCCCTAGTATATAGATACCATGTTTGCTTTATTTATTCAGGCCTCTATAGGAATATAAGATTCGTCCAATATTTAGCTATTATGAGGTATGCAAGATAACAGTGACTGTGCATGTGTCCTTCTAATATGATGTCTTTAAATTTTTCAGAAAGCTACTTAGAAGGGGAAAGCTGAGTCAAATGGAATTTCTATTTTTAGTTTTTAAAATTTGATCTTGCCCTTCACCATCTGGCCTCAGCTTCCTTCATTTCTTACTTTTCCCTCATCTCCCTCAATCCTTATCACCCCTGTACCAGGAGATTTCATCTTCAGATGCATGCTTGGCTCATGTTGACCTTTGGACTGGAGGCCTCCACCATTCCCCTAAATCTCTTTCCCTTCTTCAACTTCTAACTCAGATCTTTGACTGTTTCACAGCCCTCTTATGATTCCTTCCTACTTATGAATTATTGACTCCTATGTGCCAAACATGCTACAGGATCTGGAGATTCATCATGGTACAGAACAGATGAAAATTTCTACCCTTCTAGAACTTTACAATGGGAGCAAATTGACAATAAATGTAAAGGCTAAACAAGACAGTTTTCCATTACTAAGGATGATATAATCAAGGAAAGCCGTGCTGAGAATTGGGAGGAAAATTGCTACATCAGAATAGGATGGTTGAAGAAGGCTCTGCTGAGTAGGGTTGAAGAGGAGCTAGGAAAGGAGCCTGCAGTTAAAGAACAGCATCATCAGGGTTTGCTGCTAATAATTTGGTGTCCAGAGCTAGACTATGACTTCCATGAGAATGGAGACTCTTAAGCATGTTTGTGCCCCCAGGTTCCAGAATAGTTCTCAGAGCTTGTCAGGGATTGGGTAAAAATGATATTTGAATTGGACTTAAAAGCACACATGCTTTTCTTTTCTTTTTTTTTTATTTAAAGAGAAAAAAAGCATGTAAAGTGTAGAGATAATACAGAATTTTAAAAAAAAGATAAACAGTAAGAAATCACTAGTTGATAAATTACATATTGTCCTCTTAGAAATAGTTGCTCAAGTTACAAAATTAAAGCATACAAAGTAGATAGTCAAACAGTGAGAGTGCCAACAGCTATGCATGCATGAATCTCTGCAACACATGCTTTTCTTGTTCCTGTCTGGATACATTTCACACTTTCAGGCGATTCTTTTCAGGAGTAACATTACCAACCAGCATCCAAGTGAAAGAGGACAAACTTCAATTACTATAGAAGGATACACAAATTCTTTCAGAGCTTGTAAAAGAAATAGTTAAAGGTAACTGTCCTTGGTGTTAATGTATTGATACTGAAAAGCTAGATGTTTTGCATTTTTCAATATATGTACAAGTGTCTAGGAAAGTGCAAAGGAAGTTTATTTTTTCCAGGGCATTTTATCAATGCAAATGATGAGGAATTTTATGTCATGTATTATTCTTTAATTATAGTGACTCACTGAAGCTCCATATTAAACAAAAATCACTGCCATTCCAGTTTAAATGAAATCTACAAAAGCATTACAATTTCCCTCATGTACAAAAAGTAATACAAAATCTATATTTGAATTACATTACTGGCCAAATAAATGGCTACAGTATTATATGAAGTGCAGCAAATTTAAGACAATGAAACCTTAATAACATATGACATATATATGCCTCAATCAAAAGAAATCATAAGCTAACAACACATTGACAGCTTCTACACATAGCACCCTCATAGAATAAGCTAAAATGACTCATTAAAAAAAAGAAGAAAGAAAAACTTGTGCCTAACAGGATGACACCATTGAATAATAAAACTATTTTTAAAACATTTGCTTCAATTATATTGTTGGGGAAACAATGACTATACAGTGTAGGTATCCTCAATTGCAAAGCAAAATGAGCCAGTTCAGGATGGCCTTTCACATTTCAGAACTGTGGTGACAGTGCCAGAGGAAATTAGGTACCTAGCCTGAAGCTATGCTTTCCTTATAATTATTTAGTCTCCTTGTTACAACGACAGATTATCAATGAAGTCATAGAGAAAGAGCATATTTGATGTACGATCTCCCTCTTATTCTTGGAATATAATTGTTTTTGTATAAACATTATGGTTATGCCTCTGTGGCTTTTTTTGTCAGAGCTATGGGGAAATGCAAAAGGTTTCTTTTCTGAGCCAGTATCAATCAACTCATAGTGGTTGGCCCAATGACTGCCCTGAGAAGGATGTAAGCCAAATCGGCTATCAGCACACAAGACTGCTGCGATCAATTATTGATGTCTATCTACCATGGGCAAGAGTCAGTGTTTTCACATAAGTTGTTCTTGGCTTCAAAGGGTGATGATATCTTATTGCATGAAATAGGCATATGATGGAAGAGAAGCTTGAGACTTGGAAAGAATGTGGAAACAGTAGGACAAGAATAAGTGGCTATTTTGTTCAGTTGTCTCTCCTCACTCATGGATACTCTTTTTGCTAAGATCTTACATTTATGTCTTTTATTTTAATAGAGCAGGCAACTCATGGGACATACAAACTACCTCTCAGGACATTAGAAAATGAGAGGATGCTACTGCATCTGATGGAGTTTAAACAGGAAAGCAGAATCCACCCTGGATATTTCAAGCAGGAAGAGATTTTTATCCAGGGATCCATAGCAGAACTGGTAATGGAAGGGAGTCATCTACACACAGAGTGCTGGGGTGCTTCTGGTCACCCCAAAACTCTAGCTGGTACAGATTGAGTAGAACCCAGATTCAAGATTGTCAACCCAATCTTTAATAAGGGAAAACTGATTGAGTATGGTACTTAACACTACTAAGCTAGGTCAGGTTGGTACTGATGCATAAGACAGGGTGGGATGGGTGAATTTAAACTTGAGAGATAATTCAGGAGCCCCAAGTAGGCAGAGAGTCTGCATGCCAGGGCCAAGGGGCCTTTGCTGCTGTGACAGGAAGACTTGTGTCATTAGTTTTCTCTTTCTTCTAATTTGCTCCCTCTCCATTACCAGGAAAAGCTTAGATTATCTTGCTTTTCCTACCAAACTCTGCAGGGATCTCCAGAGATATGTAGCATGAGGAAATGACAATTTATCACATCCATTGTCTCCTTTTTCTGTCTTATTCAAAAGGACATGAAATAAAAGGACATAGCGAGTTAGCTTTCATTTTATATTTACAGTGCATTATGTCATCCAAGTATGCAATGAACAGTTGTGATTAAATACCAGTTATAACTGCTAATAATTATTCCTAACAGTTATAGAGCTTAAAATCACATTGTAAATTTAATCATTGTCAGTCGTTATACAAGTGTTTGAAGACCTCCAGTCCATTATCCTTTATTATGACAAATTGACTTCTATTTTTTAAAAATCCTATTCCTGCATAGATCACACCTTTCCTTTACCTTCAATCTTTCCTTCATGTTACTCTGCTAACAATGCCCCAGATATAACTGAGCTTCATTGCAATCTCATCGGTAAGGAATTAATGGTTAAGGTTTTTATTTTAAGTTTGTTTTTCATGGA
This sequence comes from Hydrochoerus hydrochaeris, assembly GCA_004027455.1. NCBI lineage: Eukaryota > Metazoa > Chordata > Mammalia > Rodentia > Hydrochaeridae > Hydrochoerus > Hydrochoerus hydrochaeris. Next base: position 12,251 of record PVLA01002651.1, read on the forward strand.
TTAAAAAATAAAAGCAGCATTTAAATGAATGCATATCAGTCATGTTATAAAATACTGCTTTTGTTAAGCTAGAAAAAAATGAGAATCATCAATAGAGGTTTCCATTAACATGTCATTTTTTCAAAGAAATAGTCTAAAATCATTATTTTACCAAACTAATTTGGTTTTTTATTAAAAATTATCTTAGATGAGATATTTAAACATAGATTTTAAACAATTAACATTCAAGATATTTCTGTAAGAATGAGGAACAGTAACAAGTACTGCTACTTATTTAATGCTATTCTGAAAGTCCCAGTTAATAATATGAAATACACAAAAAAGATAAAAAAATGGAATAATTTTAGGAAAGGAAGAAGCAAGATCATCACTTACCAAGAAAATTAAGGACAAAAATCAAATTATGGTGAACTATGTGGTCTAGCAGTAAACAATACCCTGGAAATGATCTGTCAGTCATTATGAGAAAACCATAACCACATAGCTGCAAAATCAAGGTGATAGGACCGTATATACACACATGAAGTCTTCCCAGTGTACCAAAAGTGAAAAAGCAAATTATAGAACAATATATATAGTATAACACAAGTTATTTTAGCCTACGTAAGTATGTGCATATGTGCACAATGTATAGAAAAGACTTTGAAAGAATACATATAAAATGTTTAATAAAATTTCCTCCTTACAAAGAAAAAGGGGTTGAGTAGAAGGCAAAGGCAGAAATTGACTTTTACTTGATAGATTCTAAAAAGGAGACTTTTGCTTATGGTAGAAATTTTTGCATCCCATTTGTAATTAGATATGTTTCTGTAATGCAATATTTTAAATGTTTTAAACCAAACCACCAAAGAATAAAAGTCTATGTCAAGTATATCTTTATCATTTATCATTTATATTGAAATTCTAATTTTCTCATGTGGTCTTTTCATAAGAAAAAAGTTATAACAGTTTTCACGATTATCTTTAGTTTTCAGTTTCATCGCTATTTCATTATCTTTTATTTTTTTTTCCTTTCTCTATATTATTGGCTGGTTTGTGAAAAAGAAGACTTGAAAGAGGAGAGAGAGACAAAAAGAGAAGAAAATACAGAAAATTTGAGCAGCTGCAGAAGAAGCCCATTTTTTTTTCTGACTGCATAAAGTTGTTAGTCACCCAGCTCGGAGTGGTAGAAAACAGCAACAGCTTTGAAAATAGACTTTCATTATCATATCACAGACAGACAGAGTCTGATTTGACGTAGGCGCCTGTGGATGGAAGGCAACAGACAGTTTTGTTGCACAGGCAGGACCAGAGGTAGCTGCTCCCTGCTCAGTCCTTTCTCATCTCTCCCAGATTTTTGTCACAGAACTGTTCCAGCCCAGAATTTACCATTCAGTCTCCCTAATTATTATATTCCAACTACTATTTTGCAAAACTGCAAATCGCTATACAAATTGTTAGATGTGATTATTACCAATTCTTGCAAATTACTTTTTAATGCCTTTCCTCCTTTCTCTAATCAACACCTCACCATAAAAATAAATACACGATGGGAATTCAAATTAAACAACAATAACACAATACCTAGAGCCTAATATGTGCAAAACTCTGCACTGTGGGGAAATGAGAGATGATAGGGCATATTCTCATGTCTAAAAACCCTAATAATATAATAGTGAAGACGGATAAGCAAACAGCCACTTTAATATCAGGCTGAATTCAATAAAGTCTTTTAATAACCGTAAGGATCAGAGAGCAGGGTGATTCCCCACCAGATGGGCTTCAGAAAGTGTCATGTAGGGAATAGTATGTCACTTAGACCCAGAAAAGGGAGAGAAAGGTATCACAAAAAGGATCCACATTACATGAAAGGCTTAAGGATGAGATTTGCCAGCAATTTGGTGATAAAGTTTGACGAGTGGGAAGGTCACAGAAAAGAGTAACAGGTATGATTTACGGGAATAAACATGAAAAAGAAAGTTGGAGCAAAATTACCAACATTATCCCAGTAAGTATTCCCACTTGTATCTGAGGATCCTTTTTTTTCTGGTTTTGACTTATTTCTTGGATGGGAGCTATATAATATGATGACTTTCCTGAATTTCACTGTATTTGCTGAATTTAACATTTTAAGCCAAATATAAAAGCTTTGTCATTCCCAAATGACTTCATTTTTAACCTGATCACAAAATAAAGGTTATTACTGCTTCCAACAGAGGAAAACTGGCTTTCTGGGCCACCAGAAAGACTGTATTTTAGCAGTTTGAAAATCCTAAAAGGGGAAGCAAGTTCTCTAATGAGGAATTGAGGAGGAAGGTTTTGAAATTGGTAACAGAGGGGCAAAGCAGAAATGGGCTGTCCCATGATCCTAGGCAGAGTGCAAATGATGTCACTTTGGGACCCTCTAGAAAACATTTGCATTTGAAGTCTCTTCTCTAAACACATATACATGCCAATAAACTTGGATACACCCTCCACAAATACATCCTACACAGAACTTTGGTCTTAAGGCAAATTTATCAAATCATTTTGTAAATAATAGCAAAAAAATTAAAAACACTTATAGTAAAAAAATATTTTTAAGTGGGGAAAAAACAACAATAGTTTTATAGTGTTTGCTTAGGTGAGCAACTTTGGAGGACACAGCACAGAAAGATAAAAACACTGTTGAATTGCTTTCTTTCTAAGGTTTCCATGGGAGGAAAAAGATCTAACAGCTATTGTACTAGATTCAAAAAAGACTGTCATGTTGAATATCTCCTTTGTTGAAAGGATTCACCCACATGAAGGATTTTCCCATGGCAAAATTTTCAATTGATATTTTAGAAACACTAATCATGAAAATAGATATCATGGCTGGTTGAAGGGCAGGTTCAAAAGCTGCGGGAAGTCACTCTCTAATTACATCAGGCTAGAATCCTAAGTCCAATCTCCAATCTTGGAGTTGATTAGTGAAAAGTACACAGTAGGAATTCCCAGAACATTTATTGGCAGCCTGGTTGTCACTGATCTGCCCCTTTACTTCTAAAATGGTTTGTTTTCCCTTCTGATTATAACACTTATTTGTCAATGGCAAATTTTTATAAGGTACAAAAAATTCAAAAGAAAAAGGAAATAATATCCATAATCATACCAGGTAAATATAACAACTTTTACTTTGGACATTTTCCTAAACTACTTCAACACTTTCAAAATATGAACTTAGAAGATACATCATAAGATTGATCTTATAGATGTGTATACAAAGAAATAGATGTATCTGTGCAAAATGAAAAAAAGTATACTTGCAAAATCACATAAACTGCCTTAAACTATGTCTATAGATTCAATTGCTTAAATTTTCTCTCTAAATGCAATAAAGGCAATACAGTAGAAAATACAATAAAACCATTCTTTTAGGGTAAGATCTTCATTACTAGGAACATGTTCCACAGTAACAATACAAATGGTTATTCTAGTTAAACAAGGTTGAATGATTTCCCCACTTGCCTCTCTACAGTCTTGGGACATGATGAAGAAATTGTTACCAAAGTAAATTTTATAAAGGCTACAGTAACCCAAACACAAAGAACAAAGGAAACAGCAACAACGATATTCAAAGTGGCAATAAAAAGCAACATACTTTAATTCCACCAACAGATGTTTTCTTGGTACTGTTTATTTTTCCTCTTGTAGGACTACAAAAAATAAGAAAAATCCTAAGTACTTCATGCTTCTGGGTTGGATATACATATCCAATGTATATTTGATTTTCAATTAATTCTGCAAATATTCAATTCAATCATCAGAGATTAGAATGAAATGTCAGTTAAATTTACATATGATGTTTAATGCTTCTAGGTTTGTGTTTTTACTCATTCTCATTTTACAGAGATTGTCATTTGCTGAATATTACCCCATGCATTTTTACTTAAGAGACAGTCTTTCACTAAATACAACTGACCTATTTTATTGTGTAATATACTAAGATTTTTCTAGGTAAGGATCACAAACCAGCACAGCCTTAGGCAGCAGTAAGAAACTGACAGAGGAAATCTCTCAGTGAAGTACCTGGACTTCAGAAGTGTAAGAACAAGTTTGACCCACTCAGAAGATGGCTTATAGTATATTTATCTCTGCTGGTCTCCTGGAGTTATAATGATTGCTGTCAGCAGGGATGCCCTTTCCGCTCACAGAGCTGACACTGCTGAGTACAAATTAAAGCAAAATCAGATTTTTTAGTCTCCAAAAGGGTTATGGAAATGGGGGAGGGGTAGTATCTTTGCTTCCCTAGCTTGCTTTTCAATATTTCAAGTTTGTCCAGAAAACTCAGTGCCAGAAAACTTGAACAGAGATGCTGCAGACTGGATGGAGATGTTTTTATTGTTGAGGGAAGGTAGAGCTGGGAAACTGTCAATGGCCCTTATAATTTCCCCAACCATCACAAAAACAGTAATAAGAAATTTAGTACTTCTCAGTTTAACTTGATTCTCATAGTTTAATTAGCTATAACTAAAAAACATGAGGCTCTGTTATACATATTCCAAAAGCTTAATTTGGAAAATTCCTAAAAAATATGAATTCCACTTTTTTAAAAGAACTCATAGAAATAAACAATTGTTAACAATTTTAGAATTTTATGTTGTATTAGAGATTCTTGGATTAAAGTTTCAGGATTTCACAATGGCAGAAACAAAGAAGTATCTTCAAATAATGGATGAAAAGCTTACCATAAATGCAATCTATGATTAATACTCATGGTCACATTTTTCCATACCTTCGTGGGTAATTCACACTAAAAGTGAAAGTCAAACTCTCTCTGACTAAAGCCTTAATTGTATAGAGGTATGATAATGTGCTAATGACAGATTATCAGATGTCACACTGCTTTTACAAAATATCCTATAAGACAGTTACCAGTATACTGTGAAATATTAATAATTAAAAACAAATCACATTTGTCAAAATAAATACATTTGTCTATTACCATATCCTCCTGTCTGCACTTACACTTGCTTTCTGAAGTGGCAGGTGTCAAAGTAGATCTTCTTGTTGTAGTACATGTATCCAATTATGCACATGGTTTAGAGAAGGCCTGACAGCAGATTGAAATGATTAAACATATGCAAACACAATGGTGCGGCCAAAGACAAGCATTCTCTGGAATTTTTATTCTGGGAGAATCAAAGACAAGAGAATGAACCCCAACCTGGTGATAGCCCATCAGTGATATTAGACCCAAGCCTTTTCACTTGGACATTCTTATCCCTAGTACAGAGTCTAAACATGGAACCCTGATACTTGAAGTTTATTCATCAACAAAATGACAATGTCAGTGTTCCCAGAGGGATTAACCTTTCTTACACAATTTCAGTGATCAGGTTCTTCAGTTTCACATTTAACTTTTAAACCTTTTACTAATTCACATGATTTTTTTACACTTCAAAATGGATATTATCCCTCTTCTTGTGCTTCTAAGATTTTACTTTCTCATTCATCTTCATTTTTAAACCAGACACCTGTGGGCTAGTTTAGAATGAAGCCACTAATTGCCAAGAGGACCAGGGTGCCCCAGATGTCCACCTGCAGCATCCCTCTGTGAAAGATGTTTTTGACCTCTTTTCCTTTCTGTTTCCAAAGTTTAATAAGTTACAAATGATACAATGTCCGGTTGTTTAACTGTAAAAGTCATATAAATACATAAAATACTACATTTCTCTTATCATTTACTTAGTTCAGATCACAACACTATAGCAACAATGCTTACCCCTAAATGTGGTTAGCTCCGTGGTTCTATTGTCTTTCCCAGAGAAAGGTGTGTGCATCTCCTGCTCTCTGCTTGTCACCATGTGAGGCACAAATGAGATGAAACGTGGCAAGGAAGATCATTCATGAGCTATAGCCATGTGGAAAGCATGAATTTAAATGTCAGCACCTAGGTCCTCTTAAGGAATAAAGATTCGCCACTAAGTTAGTGTCTGGCGTGGAGGATATTCATTTGGACTGATTAACACTTCCATGATTAGTGATTCCTTCTAAGATCATATACAGCCTCTACACTTCTAAGATGTTTGTGAAAATTTTCAGGGAAAATCTTTGCCTTAAAAACAGAAAGATTTTGTTTCCCTTCATAATACCATATCTAATTTTCATCTATAATGACAACAGGTATGTTCTCCCAAATGTTTTGTTTTGTTTTGTTTTAGGGAAGTACTTTCCCAGTGGGGGAAAAAAACCTTAAACTTTTAATATTTTGTCTATTTTAAAATTATACTCTTTGACACAGAGTCTGAAGATAAAAACTCAAATGCAAATATTTTTTAGTGGTGATAATTATGAGGAATATCAACATACTAGGGTTTGTTTTCATGGCTGTTCTTTTCCCAGGGAAAGAAAACAAGGTTGACAAACTTTTCTCATAAAAGGAATAAACACATATAACTACCTACTACCATCGAGAACTTCAGTACTTGTAGCTCATGTGGAGATTTATAGTTTCCTGATCTCATCTTTTAGAGGCAAATTTGTGCATAGCCTCACTGAGCACCTTGGCAAAAAGAAAGGGCAAACTGAAAATGAGGCTTAGAATATAGTCTTGAAACCTTGTCCCTAGGAGAGCTGGACCAGACTTCTAAATTCCTACCAGATCACAGAATCTAAAGGATATACAGGAGGACAAAGGCTGCTTGGAAACATCTGTTTATTCTAGCTCAGCAGGTGAGAGATGGCTGGAGAGCATTCCCCTGAGGAAGAAATGGTTGTGCAAGTTACTCTACAGACGTGTTTCCCAGGGCTTGCTAAGCTTCAATTTCAGTACAAACCACTATGATAATTACAGACAACAAGCATGACTGAGTGCACTTCCATGCAACAAACTGTAGACTAGGAAGAGAGATACACAAAATAATTTAGGCATTCATACAAATATATTTCCAATTCTTGCCCGGGCATCCCTCCTCCGAAGGAGCTGGGCCATTTCAGCATGTCATGGGGACAGGCAGATGTCTAATTCAAGGCTCTCAAGACCCATCAGCTCCGCAGCAACCCCAAAGCTTCCTGTCAATGCTGCTAATGGCAAAGCTAAGCACATGAGCATCTTCTGTCAGGGTGCTCCTAATAGCATCGTGATTGCCAAGTGATTGAGGACAATCACAGGCAGAAGACAGAAAATGGCCTATTAGGACTTCATGGTACCTCCCTTCCTCCCTACAGAGCTACTTTCTTTCCACAAGCACAACAGGGCAAATGACCTGCAGGAAACTGACTATAGCCTTTCCTGGTTCTATTTTCAGTTACTACAAGTTAGGAAAATCTGACCCCTTGGTGAGGGATTAGATGGGAGATCTACCCTATTGCTATAAATATATACTGCATTGCTAGATAGGCTTCAAAAACATTGCTTGATTTAGCTTATTTCTTTATTCTTTTGCTGCCACTTCTCTCCTTTTTGTTTAACAAAAGCAATTTAACAGAAATCTCTCGATGGAATCCACTCATCCTTCTATACTTTTCTTTTGCATGATCACAACCAAGAATACATTATTTTTCTAATGCATAGCACCTCCACCACCCAACCCACACCATTCCATCTGTCAGAAGATGAGATTCTATAGAAGACTGAAGTTGGTGTCCAAAAATACGAACAGAAATATTGTGTTTGTTCTCTTTTCCTGACTCCATGAACTTTTGACAAATCTTGTAATCCATATTTCATAAGTGTTGCCAATAGCAAAGCAATTGATATTACAGAAACAATGAAATGAGAAAGAATAAAAATAAAATTTCCCAGTCATGTTCCCAGGACATATAATAAGGCATTTTTTAAATGTTCTGATAATATGTCCCGTTTTCCAATGTTATTTGATTAGGAAACTTATTTCCCCAAAGAATATCTATTAAACTATTAACAACTCTCAGCACACCAACTGTCACCTGTCAGTTATAAAACGGTTAGGACACATTAGTCCAAATGTGTCAACCCATTCTGCATAATCTCTAGTGTTTTACTATAAGGATGTTTGCTTTTGAGAAGATATTTTTAGGCGCATTCTTTTATTCTCTACTAGATGTCTTTAATCACAGATTCAATCTGCTTTAGTGCTTCAGGCTCTGGAGTAATTACCAGTCACAAACTGAGTAAATTATATCTCTGTGTCTGTTTCCTCATCTCTAACTGAATGAACATATAGTCATGTGTTATTTAATGATAGGGATACCTTCTTAGAAGTGCATTTCATTTTAGGCAATTTCATTGTCTGTAAGGACACTCTGCCAGAGAGTGTCCTTACAAAAATCTAAATGTCACAGGGAATCAGTGTGGCCTAAAAATAAGTGGTAAACATGAATGGGAAGGGGCATCTGTCAGAGTAACATGGCAGACTGTTTTACTCTAATAATTTTATAAGTAGAGGGAGTATGGTCTAAAATAAGGTTAAGAAGTATAGTATAATAAATGCATAAGTCGGTAACATAGGCATTTGTTATCATTACCAAGCATTGCACACTGTACTAGCAGCACAATGGGTTTATTTCCACCAGCATCACCACCACATATAAGGAATATGTTGCACTGTGATTTTACAACACCCAAGACATCACTAGGTGATACTAATTTTTCCACTGTATTATCATCTGGAACCACCATTGTAAATGTAGTCCATTGTTGAGGGAAAGGTCATTATATGGTATGTGTCTATGGATCCAATTAACTGAGCCCATACAAAGATTTAGCACAATGTATCCCCAGGACACGAGCTTTTATTGACAGCATTATTTATATTCAGTGAAGACTGAGAACAGCCCTCAATCCTCACAAAATAAACAAGGTGCTCATGTTTAAATCTGCTTTTCCTTCCATTCCATGCAGTCAAAATTGTTCCCTTCCATTCATATTTTGTTTGCATAGTAATGGTCAGTAGGTAACAAAAACGTGGCCCTTAATCTCTGTGCTACCTCATATCATCTCAAATAGTAAATCATATTTAAGTACATAAGTAGGCAGACCAGTGCTAAGTCTTTAACAACCAGTTTTCACTTCCTCACTAAAATTTTCTACATTTTGAGATGAATAGCTTCAATTGTCTCAGCTGCCAGATCAACCATAATCCTACAGGAAAAGATTCACTAGAAACAATTTTATATCTAACTGTAGTCTTTCATTTTGAGCAATTCTGCTTTTATTGGCTTTAAACAGAGTCTACACCTCCCCATGTAGTTCACAAAAAGAGCTAAGAAACATACAATACTGGTTCCAGGATTATTATATTAACATCCTCTGGATTAAATGAACCAACCTCATTAAATATCTTTTATATGGAAGTAGCTTAATTTTTAATGCAAGATCAAATATATAGCTAACAATGTTCAGTTAGCTTTTATCCAGGGCTAAAAATTGAATAGTTATGTCTCCCTGACCCCAAAATTATATGCTAAATTCTTAATGCCCGAAGTAACATTAACAGGTTAGGCTGTTGGGTGGTGACTGTGTCAGAAGGGTGGACCCCTCATGAGTAGGGTTAGTGCCCTTACAGCAGAGATCCTCAGGAACTTCCTCGTCCTCTTCTACCCCAAAAGACCCAGACAGAAGGAGTCCATTCATGAATTAGAAAACAGGCCCTCACAAGACACTGAATTCCCCAGCATATGATCTTGGACTTTCTAGGATCTAGGACAGAAAGAAGCTAATGTCTGTTCTATGTAAGTTATCCAGTTTATAGTATTTTATTAGAGCAGCCTGAGCTGAAAGACAACCAGATTTACCTGGTTTTGTCTTTTACCCCTCTCCTTTTGCCTCTTCCTTTCCTTTCCCTCCCTCCTGCCCTCCCCACTTCTTGAGCCATTTTGAAAGTAGATTACATTTCTCTTAAGCCCTTTGATTTCCAAGAATAAAGATACTGTTATGTGGCCACAGTATAATTATCATCATCAATAAATTTATTCTTAATATAATAATTTTATCTAATCTGCAATTAATATTTCCAGTTCTGTCAATTGTCCTAAATGTGTCTCCTCTTTCTCTTTCTCCTCCTCTCTTCCTTTTTTCTGCACAGGGGATTAAACCACAGGCCTTTGCACAGAGCTATTTACCCAGGTCTTTTTTCATTTTCAGTTGGAGTCTCACTCAATTGTAATGTTGCTCAGGCTTTACTTGTAATCCTCCTGTCTCAGTCTCCCAGAGAACAGGGGTTACAGGTATGCACCAACACTCCAGGTTAAAAATGTGCCCTTTGTACCTTCTACCCTCAGGCACAGGATCTCATCTAGTTTAGGGATTTCCTTTACTTGTCATGTCTCTGAAGCCTTTAATCTGGAACATTCCATAGTCATTTATAGCAAATTTCAATGTCTGTTAACACAACTGATGTTTTTGAAGAATACAGTTCCCCATAGCCTCATTTACTACTTTTTAAATGGCACATTCCTTATGTCAGCTCTGCTAAAAGTTCCTCAGGATTACATGCAGGTGTCCTAGGCAGGAATACTGCATAGATGATGTTACCTTTTCAGGGAGTCATAGCCACTGACTCATGACATCCATCTGCCCCTGACTACTGAGGCTGATATTGATCACTTGCTCAAAGCATTTGCTACCACTTTCACTGTAAAATTCCCACAGATTTTTTTCTTTCACATTGATAAGCAGTATATGGGAGAAAAAATTTAAGATCATCCAAATATCCTATTCATTGTCATCAAAATTTCTCCCAAGATTTTAGCATCCATTAATAACTCTTATTTGATCCAATCTTTGTTATTGCTCTTCTAACTCCTGTACGTCTTCCCATCCACCACATTTACTGGTCAACTGTCTCTGGGAATCAGAACCCTCCTTTCTCCCCCATGTATTAGTGTTTCATGTTATCATTATTATTAATTAATTACTGGCATAGCTGTATGAACTCCTAATGTTTTCAAATGGTCATAATTCATTATTGCACTTCATTTTGATCTGTCAGTTGTTCAATATTTGTGTTGCTGAGTCTCAGAAGCATGCTCCAGTCATATTTCCTTTCTTTAGTTGTTCCTTCCTTTTCAGCTATTAAGAAAGGCCAGGACCTTTTACCTATTCTATTCCCTGCTCTGCAGCCAGACATTTCTCTGTGGATCTTTAGTTCTTTTAAGAATGATGAAGAATGGTATTAGACATCAAGATGTGACAAGAAGTAGAGTCTTTTCATCTTTGTGTCTTTCCTTCTTGATCTGTTTAAAAAACAAAGTTCAGAAATATATAAAGATATACATATAGTAATACATAATATAATACATATACATACATACATGCATAGGCTAAAAATATACGTATTTTACACATCAAGAGTTCACCAATATACTCCAGTTCCTAGGTACCCCCATTGGGTTCTTTCCTGCTGCCTTACTTTTCTCATTACTGAGACAATACACCTGACACCCAAAATTAAAAGAAGAAAAGTTTTATTGTGGCTCATAGTTTATAGAAGTTTCAGTTCATAGTTAGCTAACTCCAGGGCAGGGTGGCACAGCAGAGGAGATTGCAGAGGAAAAACAGTTCATGGTGGGCAGAAGGAAGAAAAGCAGTAAAGTAACAAATAGCAAGTGACCGCAGAAGTCCTTGTTATGTTCCTTATATTCTATCCAGGCTACATGTCCTGAGGGCGAGTAGCACTCACATCTAAGTTGTGCCTTCGCATTATCCACTCCCAGAACTATGCCAAATCCATCAGTAGGCTGCTTTCATGATCACCCACCCTTGTCAGCATCATACACTTAATCTCTGCATCACACTCTTGAGATCTGGCCAACTCTGAAAAACCCCACCTATGGCTGCATGAGGCTTTAGGGGGACATCTAGACACAAGCATTAACACATTCTTTCTTCTAGTCTGTGTTTATGTGTATATTCCATTTTCATTCCTGAAAGAGACTGAAGAACCCTGGATTCCACCAATAGCATTACTCCTTTACTTAATCTAAAATAACTTGAAAATTGTTTTGCCCATATTATAAATATGCTTAGTAGAGTTGAGGATTTATTCACAGCTGTCACTACCCATCCTAAGACTTAATATACATAGTCACATTCTGCAAGTTATGTCCTTCCTTCTTTCCTTCCTTTATTCATTTTCTCTTAAGTATAATACTCATTATAAAATACAGTTCATTTTGTTTTAGTTTTTTTCTTATTCTTAGAAATTTAATTGCAATTTTTGAATTTGTACATTTTAACATAATTTTTGAAATCAAAACTACACCAAAAATGTTCTCAATGGAATGTCATTCCTTTCCATATTCCTTCTACTTTATTTTTTATCTTGTCTTTATAGGTAAACAATTTCATTACTCATTCTTTATTTTTTTCGTATATCCTGTGGTAAAGATAAGCAGATACATGTATATTTTCTATTTTCTTCATAAACATAAAGTAGCATACTTCAAAAACATAAATGGTAAAGATAAGCAGATACATGTATATTTTCTATTTTCTTCATAAACATAAAGTAGCATACTTCAAAAACATAAAGTAGTTTTTTTTTAATTTAACTGTGTATCTTGCAAATTACCTCATTATAGGAGTCTTCCTCACAATATTTTTAGCTTCATCATACATGGTATACATATACTCTATAATTTATGCAATCAATTCCTGTGCTTGGGTTTAATTTAAGCAGTTTACAATATTCTATAATTTCAACATATGTTTCCCTGGACACTGTATACATAGCTCTGAGGGTAGAGGTATTATTGTTGGAGGTTTCTTTCAGAGTAACTTCTTAGAAACAGAATTGCTAGTTCAAAAAGCAAAATGTATCTGAGGTTTTACTAGATATTACCAATTCTTTGTCCATAGGAATGGAGACATTTGTGATTCCCACCAGCAAGGCAAGGGAGGGACTATTTCCCCATGATTTTCTCAAGAGACTGTTTTATCACTGGACTTTTAAATTCATGGATTGGATTGGATGATCATTATCTTAATTTTATTTTCTCTTATTATGAATGACTACACATCTTTTCATATGTTTTCTTTTTGTAAACTTCTTTCTGTCTTCTGTCCATTGTTCTATAGAAGTTTTGTGCATTTTACCCTTTAATTTTTAAAATACTTTTACAGTATAAGGTTATTAGCCCTTTATTACTGATAAATGCCAAAAATATTTTCTCCTGGATACTGATTTTTGTCTTTCAACCTTTTTACAGGCAGTATTTTACTCTCTCTGTGTGTGTGTGTGTGTGTGTGTGCATGTGTGTGATACTAGGGGTGGAACCCAGGGCCTTTTCACTGGTCTAAATCCCCATCCCTTCTTTTATCTTGAGACAGGTCTCATTAAGTTGCTAAGTTCCCCAAATTTGGGTTCAAATTTGCAGTCTTCCAGCACCAGCCTCCCAGAATGTTGGAAATATAGGCCTGTACCATCAAACCTGGTATGTTTGCCTTTTTGAGCATTCTTGATTTTTTAAAAAATTCTGATGTATGAAAGTTTTATTTTTGTGTAGCCAAATTTATCATTTGTTTTCTGTTAATCAAGATTTTAAATAATAATCAGGAGACTTTTTCTATAGCCACATTCTAGGAGATTGTATCACATGTTCTTTTATGTTTCTTTTTTGAGAGAAGGTTTTACTATGAAGTTCAGGCTGCCCTTGAACTCACTTTCTAGCCCAGGCTGGCCTTAAACTCACAGTGAACTTCCCCCCTCAGTATCCTGGGTGTTGGAATTATAGGCATGCATCACCATAACCATCCATATGTTCTTGTAGTATGTGTATATATTTATTGCTCCAGTTTTAGATGCATTTGGAGTATATTTTTTAGATGAAGGAATGGGTCTAATTTTGCTTTTTAAAAAAATTCTATTCAGCTTCCCCAGCCTCATTTAAATAAAAAGATCATTTTTCTTGTATCTTGTTTATTGGATACTTACATGTAATTGAATTACTCTGGAGTTTACATTCTATTTTATTGCTTTCTCTCTTATGTAGGTAGTTACTGTGTTATTAGGTGCATAGAGCCACAGCAGTTTATTACTTCACTGTATAATGTGACTGCTATGTGTTATGCTTTTTTTTCTATGTTAATAATCACTGAAGTCCACTTTTTTCCAAAAACCTGTGATTTTACATTTACCTCATTTTAATGTCAAATTCATTGCACTCTATGATTAACACAATTCGTGATGATCATCTCAGCTTTATACTAGAAAAGTATAATGCAAAGTTCTCAACTAGATGTAAAGAATTGATTCTATTCACAGATTATGATTAATAAAGTTTTTATGTAGAAATTTGTTTTCCAGTCCATTTGTGTAATATTCTTGTTTTGAGAAGCTCAAAGATACTTTAAGAGAATATACATGCATAGTTGTTGTTTCAGAAGAAAAAAATCATATAAATAAAAAGAAATTAATCAATTTTTTTCAGTTTGAAAGATACCTACATAAAACAAAAATGAGCCCCAGAAGATGAAGAAAACTACCTAAGTCACATAACTAGTCAACACAAAGTCACTCCTAGCATCTGATTGACTTAATGGTGAGTCAAGCGCTCTTTACAGACTGACGCATTAGTCTATATCTGTGTGTAAATCAGAGTACCTTCTTCAATTTAGAATTACTTTGGGAAGTAGAAAATTTGTATGCCAAACAAGCCTGTGTGATGCACAATGCACCAATTTTTATCTTTCTTTTCAGAGTCATTTATATGAGAAACAGAACACTAAAGTGAGCTAAGGTTTTCAGGAAAATGAAGTGGGCTGAGCAAGGAAAAGATAGAGAAAAAGAAAAATGGATATAAGTGCCCCAAAGTGAAATTGCTGGGTTCCCATGCCAAAGATGGCTAAGCACATAAGTGATGAATGGTCACCTGTGGTTCTGGTCCCTTGATTTTGTTATGCTTGTCAATCTCAAAGACCTCAGATGTGATGCCCATTAATTCTTGGGCTGACACAGGAGCTTCTGCTGAAGCTTCTAGGAAGCTTGGGGGCCAGTGTACATCAAGTGTTGGAAGAGGACTATGGGTCTCCTGGATGCTTTTGGACTTGTTTTAGGAGTAGATAGATAGATAGATAGACCCATCCTGTTTGTATACATATTATATATATATATATATATATATATATATATATATATATATAAAGTAGTTAAGTCACTCAGAAAATTGTGCTGATGTAAGAACAGTGAAGATTGATAGAGAAAAAGAGCTCCCTGCTCCCTGCATGCTGAAGCATACCTCTCACTCACAGGCTCATCTGTCAGTCTAGCAGCAACAGCAGCAACAAGAACAAAAAGCAGGGGCTGATCAGGAAGAAGAACCCTTGCTTGAAATCACTAAAATGGAATAGCATTAGAGTGCTAGAAAGGAATGTCATATATTTTAGTATTAAAAAGTAAGCTATGCAGAATGGAGGACTGAGGTTCCTAAGAGACACTATAATTGTTCTGGGGCTCCCTCCACTCTCTCCCCAGATCTACACTTGTGAACCTCTGAGGAAGGGAGTGCTTTGTACAGAGATCATTTCCAGGCAACCTAGTAGGGAAATTCACACTTTTGTAGAAAGGTATGTGATGATGTCATGTGAAAAAGGAACAAGGAATCTCCTGATTTCTCCACTTTTAAGGGAGAAAAATTCTAAGAATTTACACAGCACCACGTGCAGATCACGACAATGCCCTCCAGAAAAATAAACAGTGCTCTTTTCATGGCTTTCAGAACTGCAAATACATAATTCAATTATTTATTTTAAAATCCCTAACAATATTTTTGTCCTGCAGGAGAAAGATTGCATACGTAAAAGCAATGCTAATTGAAAAGGAAAAAAATACAAACAGGTTCATTACGGCACCCTTGGTATCAGGGGATTGTATTCTAAACTGTTGATTAAATTCTTCTTGTCATTCTTCATCGCGTCTTTGAGGCAGTGATCAGCATCTCAAATGCAATTGCCCTTCTTTTCCACACCCATGGGACTGTCTTAAATCTCACAATGGGTTAAAGAAGACCCTGATTCTTGATCTTATGGATAAAGAGCTCCCCAATTAGCAGGCCCACTGAAAGGTCCAAAGCAGTTTCATAGCAAAACACAAGAGCTCTGCAATTTGAAAATGTCCAGGAAATATATGGAATATCTGTAAATAATAGGAAGGGATAAAATTTTAAAATTGTCTCAGTGTATATTTAAAATTATCTTTTTCCAGATAAATGATTCTAAATGAACAATTTCATACATACAGAGCATTTGAATAATTCCATAGAATCCATTCTACCAGATCCTTCTGCCTAATTACAATTCTTTGAACCAGACAACAGCACTTGAAAGATCAATGCCTGGCTGCACAAAGCATATATAAAATGTAATTAAGAGGCCTGTTCCATGGAGCCTGTGTAACATGCATATGGATGTGTGACGTCTTCATGTGTGAACACATGACATTTGTGATATATACCACGAAGACACACACTTCCACCGTCCTAAACATCTCCCACTGTCATTTTGTCAATGAGACAAACAACAATGGAATGAAAAATATATAATAGAACCATCAATCTTTAGATTGTTTTCTTAAATTGTGTGCTTTTGACGAGGTAAATCTATTTAACTACATCTGGAAGTATATTCATTTATGAACCTACCTGATTTCTTATTTAAATGAAAACTTGATATGTTTCTAGGGAATATATAGATTTTAAACATAGGTCAGAATTTATTCAATGTGCTTCTGTTTTCTAGTGCTAGACCAAGATAACCACACATTATCCTCCTGGATTACTCAGGAGCTATCTATTCTTTTAAGGAAAGAACATGGTAGGGTACACATTTAAGTGCAGGTGTTGGGTGTGACCTAGAAAGAGATGCCTAATCTCTGGGAAGAAATCAATGGAAGAGGCTGGAATAGGCATTCTCAGTGTGCAAGGAAGGCATGGTCTAATGACTGTAAGAGATGACAGGTAAAGAAAACATCCAAGACAGTAACTGGCACCACATAAATAAGTAATAAATAGTAAATTAATGTTGACCAAATAAACTGACAGGATTCGGCAACACATTAGATAGGATAAAGGAAAAGTGTGAGGAGTCAAAAATTGTGAGAAAATGAGAATATATGTCTTGACTGCAAGGTAATAGACTTGTAGAGTTACAAAGAGCTATAAAAACAATTGGATCCCACAGCCACGCACACAGACAGGAGAGAGGCAATCATTCTCAGAGATGGGGAGGCCCCAGGACACCTGGCTGGCCCAGGTCTCTGTCCTGCCTCTTCCACTCTTTCTAATGAGTGAGAGGTCACCCATGCCTGGTACTCTATCCCTTCTGACCTGTTGATCAACAGCACCATGGAAGAACCAGACAACAGCACTTGAAAGATCAATGCCTGGCTGCACAAAGCATATATAAAATGTAATCAAGAGGCCTGTTCCATGGAGCCTGTGGTATCTGGGTACAGAGAAAAAAACAAAGATGCACATGAAGCATCTTGGTACAGAGAAAAAAACAAAGGGCATCAGAATCGCTACCTCTTTTTCTTTAATATCTACATGTTTTTTGCTAGGTAGGAGAAGAATGGTAATTATTATAAAACTTTTACCATATGGTATCAAAAACCACTGTCAACACAAATAGCCTTACAAAACAAACCAAGAATATCTTTTATTTATTAAACCAGATTATTATTTTTCTGATGAAACCAAATGACGTTTAGTGCAATTAAATAAAAGATATGCAAGCAAAAGAATTAATACACTTTGTATATTTTCTATTAAAGAGAAAAATGCAAAGATGACTATATAGGACACACTCTTTTGTCACCTTTCATTTTCTGTTCTTACAGTTTGGCCAACTGAAAAAGTAAAGAAGGAAAGAAGAAGGAAGGAAGGAAGGAAGGAAGGAAGGAAGGAAGGAAGGAAGGAAGGAAGAGAGGGGGAGGGAGGGAGGGAGGGAGGAAGGAAGGAAGGAAGGAAGGAAGGAAGGAAGGAAGGAAGGAAGGAAGGAAGGGAAGGAAAAGTTTATTTTGCTGGATGATAAATTTATATGTATCAGCCTTTCATTTATATGTGATTCCAATCTTGGAGTGGACAGAACAAGAATAGCAGCTCTGAAATTTCTACCCCTTCTTAGAGGAAGATGACACATTCAAATAACCTCTAATGTTATTCACAAGTCTCTTATTATCTGCTTATTCTCCCTCTAATTTGATTTGTTCTTTATGTAAAAGTTAAGTACTAGCACTGGAGTTTGTTCAGACTGCTGTAACATAACAATTTTGACTTTCAAACAACACTGTGCCCTCCAATTCATCTCTTATGGTTCTAGAGACTGGAAAGTCCAAGATCGGAATGCCAATGCGGGTGGTTATGGTGAGAGCCCACTGCCAGGTTGTAGACTGCCAACTTCTTCCTGTGTCCTCATGTGGTGAAAAAAAACACAAAAGAATTAGCTACCTTGGGCCAATTTTACAAGGTGTTACTCCCATTCATAAGGGCTCTACTCTTTGGATCTAATCACCACCCAAAAGGTTCTATCTATCTGTGAGGAGAGGGATGTGAGTGAGGAGTGCAGTAATTAGAGATCAAACCTATTCCACCTAAGCGATATCCCCAGCATTTATTTCTTTTAGTTTTTAAAAGAGAATAAAAATAAAACAGAATAAAGCCAATCAAAACAAACCAGTGTAAGTGACACAGGATTTCAAAACAATAGGAAAACAACAATGGTTACCATAATATCTCTTATTGTCTTCAAAATTTCTGCAGATACCTTCATACATGGTAAAAATCAAACAAAACAGAACAGAATAGAACCGATAGAAACAAAACAATGAATGCAGTAAAGGGCTTCAAAACAAGACAATAGTAAATCCAAATGGCTGCCATAATATATCTTGCTATCTTTGAAATAGCTGCCATCAGATATAACAAAATCAAATAAAACAAAACAATAAAACCCAGCCCAACAAAACAATGAAAATAATGCAGGACCTCAAAACAAGATAGTAGGGAATTAACAATGTCTACCATCTTCAGAAGGAGATCCCTCATAGATGCCACCCTGTGTACCCTCATCCTCCAAATAGATGATCAGACCACTGGCCCTAGACCTAAAAGTCAGTGAAACATCAAACACCACAAGGCACCAATTTGCTTTTCACCTCAGTAACTATCATCACAGCCTGTGTTTCTCCACATCAGCCAGTCATTTAGGGGGGATGCAGGGTGGGAAGGGGTTGGCTCTTGTTTCCCAGCCCACTCACTGGAAGGGGCTGGGATCTGGCTGCTCCTCCTGGTGGCGCACACATGGTGCTGATTCACAGGGAGGGCTTGCTTCTTGGTGACTTCTTGTTCTTTTCCCCCTCAGTCCACAAATGAACTTTTATTTTTTTAATTTTAAGACAGGTTCACTAAGCTACAAATTGCCCTGGCTCTGCTTCAGCCATCCTGAGTGCCAGGGTTACAGGTGTGCCCCCCACACCCAGCAGGGTTTCACTTTTTAATACCACCACCTTGACAGGATTTCAACATACGAATTTGGACAGGACACAAATATTCAGACCATAACAGCTAGAAAGAAGCAGGATTTCAGCATATCAATTTGGAGAGGACACAAATATTCAGACCATAACAGCTAGAAAGAAGCAATTTTTAGAGAGAAAATCATACTTTCAAGAGTCGGTAATGGAGAAAATTGCAATAGTTACACTGTGTGGGGATTGTTTGTAGAATTCAATGAACCAAAGCCTCCCTGTTTCCACAACGCAGGCTGGATTGTAATCATTTATTATTTTTAACCAGGGAGCTTTAATCAAGACTCTTTATTATGAAAGGGAAAGAATGGAGCCTTTTCTAAATTTGATTTTTGGCTAAAATTCTCTTTGCCAACTCCTTTGAACAATAAATTCTGAATAGTGGTATTTTATATTTCCCAGACAAATGTTTCTTTCATGAAAATGAGTGGGGGGTGAGTGAATTTCAAAATGTCATAATTTCAGTTACCATTTATTCTACTCTATTACAAATTCAATAACCTTGAACCAGAGTTAATAGAAATTCATGATAAGTAATAAAATCCAACAGGCTTCAAATTCCCATGAGTTCAGACGCTGCCTACCATCATTCTGTCTAACCTGGAGCTCTCTCCTAACTTGCTGCCAAAATCACACAGAAAGATTTCTCCTCCTGGATGCCCTCTTAGACGTCAGCTGCATTGCGTGTCACCTCTCCTTGTCTCCCAAGGCGGCTTCTCCTTGACTGTTTCTGTGAATGTTTCCATTGTGCTGCTTGGTACCCACCCATGTTGCCCCAAAAACTGTTGATGCCACCTCCTTAATATCATCAGATACACTGCAACCTTTCCTATGAATAGCATCTCCACTCAGGATTCAAAATGTAAGTATGATGATTTGCTACTTAGAACACGCTGGTCCTCTTAGGCTCAAAGCCTCTCTCTAGCACAACACTCAAAGGCTTTGATAATCAGGCCTCTGACATCATGTCCAGCTATATCTTAAGCTCCTCTCTTTCCCTACCAGAAATCCTAATCCTTTTTTAGGCTCAGACTAAGCTTCTAAATTCCATATATATTTTGCATATATCATTCTTTCTTAAGGGGGACATCCTTCATTTTCATCTTTGCCAAGAAAACTCCTCTAACCCTCTAGTCCTTTGAAACTTTTGGATAGTCCATATTGACTTTCAAATATGCCATGTGCCTTTCTATGACAGTCCCCAGTGTGTGGCATTTTAACTTTTGCTACACTGTCTACCCTGGAGGAGATTCTGCATTTTACTTACTTTATTGATCAATGCCTATATGCAATAAATGTTTGGTAAACATGAAGTAAGTGGCAAAGCATCTATAAAGAGGGAAATCTTAGTCCAAGGAGACCAGGTGTACAGTCCAGGTATATATGTATTGTCCCCATCTGATTATTTAGTGTCTCCCATTTTGGTCTCCAAAATGTCCAAATATGGGCAATAAGTTATCTGGTCACTGTCTATTAGTCTGCAAGTAAAGTACATATATAAGTCTATTAGTAACTAAATTAATCAAAATCATGAAAATATATTCCAAGAAAGAAAGAGATTTCAGAAATATGGTCACTCAATTATGATCTTACACAGCTGATAAAATCTCAGGTGACATTCCTTCCTCCTAGTTGTATTTTAATTAATTGATTTTCCTTTCATCAGTGAATAAACATCACTTTCACAAGGTAACAAAGCACAATTTTAAAAAGTTACAGGTTATTTCACATGTGTTTTCTGGAATATTCAGTTTTATCATTAGGCACATAAAATATCCCAATAGTTTTTAAATTAGAAGAAACTAAGCACATGACAAAATAGCCCTATTACAAAGACAAGACTCTATAAAGTTTGTGATTATAGTCACAGATCTGCAGTCTAAACTGCATGAAAAATGAAATGAAACTAAAATAAAATAAATAGTTCTGGTGGTCAGGATACCAGAATATCCAGACGTTTCTTTGGAAGCTGCTGCCTCAGGTCTAGACTTCCCCAGCTGGTGATTAGAATAAATTTACAGACTGAACTTTCAAACACAAACAGCATATGGAAAACATTAAATGGAACGTAAACACTGCTAATCAGAATCCAATGGAGGTAATCCAAGAGACATCCTCTTGTATAAATGTTCACCCACAATGCATCCTGCTTTTCAAGGTGATGGATTTCAACAGTTTGAATGGATGAAACTTGATGGAATGTTAGGATGGAAGAAAAAACCCATGTTTCTTATCAAGCTTTTATAGTGATTGTATGTACACAGTGAAGCATCACTGGCTAGAAACTTTAAACTGGTATTAAAATGTAGAAGCTAAAAGTAAATTTCTGATTGAGTTATAATTCCAAATAAAGTTTCACACCAATTACTTTTAGTTAGTTTCTCTGTTTTCCTCACTGACTTGCAGATGCATGGAGAAGGGAATGAGCACATCTGTTCTGCCTGAACGGGGAAGTTTAACATACATTTTCTCTAATTCTGAGGATCAAAATTGCAGGCTCTTGCTTACATTCTTCTGGAGTCTCCTCTTTCTATAGCAGAGGGAAGAGGTATAAGGTCTTGTACACTGACCAAAAGGAAGATAGGGTAGGATGCCTCTCACTCAGCCAGAGGCTCAGACTTGCATTCCTGTTTTGGCAGTGAACTAGGTGCATGGATCTACTCCCCCAAAAATGTGGGCTTCTCTAAAATAGAAGCTGGCCTAAAAGGGGAGTCCACCCACTAACCAGTATCAAGCTAACTAGCTATTGATGGGGTGACTTGGGTTCTGTCACATAACCTAGATCAGTGACTGAATCTCTTGGAGCAGATTAAAGGCTGGGTTCCAGTGAATGTCAACACTTCACCACCTAAATTGTAGAGAAATTACCTTTTACTGCCATAAGCTCAAAAGAGACACTTTTGTAAGAGAGTATGCATTATTAAGGAAGCAGTGCTTCCCAGGTTACCTACGTTTGCTGTTGGGAGATGAATTCTGAATGACTGTGGGGGCATTCCATCTATTCAGGATGATATTCTGCTGCAGAGCCAAGAAGCGTTGATGTGAATGACCCTTTACAACACTCAGTGTGTCAGGAGCACATTCTTTGAGCTTGAGCAGGCTTCCTCTTGATACATATCCCACCATGGCCAGCTTGTCCTCTCTGTTGCTATCTATTGTCACAATTCATATGACAATCTACCTGTCCAGCCCAGGCTGCTCCCTGGCCTTCCTCCAAGTGACTTTAGGAGTTTTTCACTTGAATGTGGCATTGGCTCAACCCATCCAACCTGCTCTCTTGAACCCTCCCCAAAGCCAGCTTTTTCAGTTTTCTAGTCTTTGTGAATGGTTTCCCCTCTGCAGAATGAATTATACCAGAAACTTTTAACTACATCTTTGTCATACTACATTCCTTAAATATATACAGTAGAATTATTTTTTTAAAAACTCTCACATCACCCTTAAAACAAACAAAGAGCAGACAAGAAATAAAGTTCCTTAGGAAACAATTTTCCATAAAGGCATAAAATCACTAAAAAGTTAAAACTAGACATTATGCTTCTGATATTATACTTATACCATACTGTACTTTCTTCTTCTGTCTTAATATCATATTCTGGTACCTGAGCATCTCGATATGCATCTTCCTAATTCCTTTTTTTCAGCTGAAAGACATTCCACAGATGTAACTTCACTAGTTTATTTAACCAAGCCTCTAAGGATGCATGGTTTTGCACATATGTATAGTGCTCCAATAAATAACCTTGTACATAAATCTTTACAAGTATGAGATTATATATCTGTAAAATCAATTCCTGAAAGTGAAATTAAATTTCAGTTTAATTCTGGTTTAAAGATAAATGACTTGTTTTTGCTTTTTGATAAGGTCTCACTATGTAGCTAAGGTTGGCCATCAACTTCCTCTCTCTTTATTAGTACATGTTTGGTGTACATAATGAATCCATTCACCATGGGCAGTTGGTACTCAGGCTGGCTTTGAATTCCCTCCTGCCTCAGCCTCTTGAGCACTCGCATTTGCATTCTTAATACGTGTTGCCAAATTTCTCTGCATAGAGATTCTAATACTATTTTGAATTCCCACCAACAATGTATTTGGGTACCTGCTTTCCATATCATTGTAACAAATTCAAAGTCCTGGAGTTTTGCCAGTGCTTGAAAGCATTGTACCTCAGTGTTCTTTGAGATTGTATTTTCTTAATGTGAGTAAAGTTGGATGTATCTAATTTGCTTAAAAACTAAACTTTTTACTTAAAAGCTTCCCTTGTCTTTGATTATTCTTTCTCTCCCTCATCCTTTGCATCTATTCAGTCATCACTAGTGTTCTGTTACGTTTTAAGTGCTGCATACATTATCTAATATCAAGTTCACAGTCACTATCTTTTCTCAAGGCACGATCCTCTGTCCTGTTAGTACAATTTGCTTTCTCATCACCAGTGAGCTTTTCAGTCTGTCCAGTATTGTGAACAGAGTATTGATCTTCAACCTCGAACTTCAAGCCTTTCCCTATTTAACACTTTGGGACCCCTTCCTTATTTCATCGTTGTGATCTCCCCTGCCACCCACATCGAGCGCCCCCTCCAGCTGCACAGCCAGCTCTTCACCAAGGAATTCGTGTCCTCTCTCATTTCTGGGATTCCTGCCACGTATGCCCAGAAGGAACATAAATGTCTTCACTGTCCTCTTCACTTGGTGAATTCCTATTCATCCTGAAAGTCTCAAATGAGAATCACGTCTTGGAAGTCTTCTCTGTGTACTCCAAAACCACCATATCCTTGTTTGTGATTTAACTGCCTACACTATATACCTGGGACATTTGTTTCATTCTTTATGAGATGCTTAAGGCTTCCCAGGTCCCTGATACATATTAGATACTCAATAATTATTTGTTTGCTTGTATATTGAGCTTGGGATTAGAATCCTTTCCTCTTAGACACTACCTACTAAGCCCTATGCAAGATAGCTAACTCCTCTGGAGCTCAGCATCCTCACCATTAAAGCAGGATAATAACACCTATTCTGCAGGGTGTAGTGAAGACAGCAGAGCACATATACACAGCACACCACACTTGGCACAGAGCTTGTCATGCAGTGAGCCCTTCGTTCGTGATGATGCTAGGTCACTGAAGGCTCAGGCCCAGTTCTGCCTGTGGATGTGTTTCATTTAGCCAAGATGCTATTTAAGATTAAGAAGTTACACTTAGAAACCTGCAGTTTAAATTTATCCTGAAAGCAACTCTTAACTTCTGAACTGCTTGGCCTGCCTCAAAAGACTGGTAGTGAGGGCCAAGTACTACCCCCCCGTGGGTGGTACAGAGGCCCCATGTTTCACAGCCCTCTTATTTTTGACATATTTAGCTCTTGTTCAAGTATATAACCATCCCTCTTGCCCCATACAAAAGCATAGCAAATCCTTCGAGACAAGTATTCACACATGTACAAGATCACACATAGTACACTGGGATTTGTTTTCTCTGCCAATGATCTACATGTTTAATCTGTAGTAAATTTAGAAATATAAGAACCACAGATAAAATTTTTAATTCTAACACAGAAATCACTATTATTACCTCAAGCAAAAGAAGGGTCAATGTTCTTTTTGTTTCAGAAATATATTGCATGAATTTAGAGGATGGAATATTTACCCCACATAACCTAGGCGAGCTGCCTTTTGCTCAATTTCTTGAAAGAAAGATGTCAGGACAAGGGACCCCCCAAGTGGAGATTGTCATCCCTTCTTGCATGTGCCATCAGCTGCTAGTGACATTTCTTCAAATCAGTGAGGTTTCCTGTTGTGCGGGTGCCCCAGCTTGGCAGCCCCAGGGGGCCTCTGCTCATAGAATCTCTTTGTTAAAGTCCCAGCATGCTGGGATCTCCATCATAAGAAGGAGGTTTCCTTCATGCTCTCTGATGTTAAATTTTTGTGCCTTTTCAGAGAGTACAAAAACTTAACTATGAGAGTCCTGACCTCTGGATCTATGCAGATCAAACCACAACCAGCATGCTTCAACAATAGGCTCAGAATTCTGCATCACCACTGAAGCTAATTCTGACCCTGACCTTCATTTATTGTCCGACCTTGGGCTAATCAAGGGACATCTATGAGTCCCACTGTTCTTAGGATGATTTGGGGAAATATTGGGTTAAGATATAACACACACACAGCTGTGCAAATACAACGCCAAAGAATAATTTATAAATACAGTATACACACTACAAAAATCACACTTCAACTATAGTCTAGTTAAATGAAAGGATTAGAAAACAAAGTGGTCTTGTAAAAATCAGTATCTTCAATCAATGAAAGTATTTACTAATGCTTCTAGAAAAACAATTAAAAACATATATTTATTGTTTTGATGGACCTCTACGACTCTAAGTCTTGAAGAGATAACTGACAAGATTGTCTAGAAATAATTTCCTCCTAGTCTTACCATTTGTGACTGTTTATTCCTACTGAAGTATTAACTTTATAAATAAAAAGCACATTAGTTTGATAGGAAGAGGAAATTTAATAACATAAAACAATATAAGAAGAATACATGTAACTTTCTCTCTAGAAGTTGAGAGGTCAAACATAGTTCTCAAGGAATAAGATTAAAGTGTCTTTGTCCATTAATCACTGCGCTTCTTCGAATATACTTCACAATCCCTTTCCTCCTCCACTAAACCTAAAGATGTACACTAGGTGAAATTTTAACCTCAGAAGTAGAGAATTCCAAGACTCCTCACTTCCTCTGCTTGGCTTTCCTGTTGAATTGTTTAAATACATTTTTCTAATTGCAGCAGACATGGTTAGGGTTGGTGTCTGTATTTTAGTCAGTAAGAAATACTGTTTATAATTTCATGGAAGGTAAAACATTTCGCCAAGGGCAAATATTCATCACACAATGAATCAACATCCAGTCACCTCTGTCCCCATTCACATGCAAATGTGTCCCAGTTTTCCTACTGGTTATTATATGTGACATTTAAACCCAGTTTACTTCAAACTGCAACAGTAGTTAACCCCTGGTAAGTTCAGACTCCAACAAACATTTGCTAAAAATCAAGAATTCATAATGTCCTCCCTTTTCCCTCCTTCCTTCCCTCCCTTCCTTTCTTTTCTTCTTCTCTTTGTAGTATGTCACACTCCACATAACAAAGTACTTCAGACTATGCCTTTAATGTGAGCAGAAAAACACCACTTAAAAATATTGCTGCTTATCAGTAAATGAGTAACAAGCCTGATGAATTCGTGAGGAGTTTCAGGTGCACATTCCCTTCCTCTTTTCTCTAAATGTTACCTCAGGATAAAAGAAGTAAAACTTGTTTTCAGATCAGATCAGTAGTCTACACTTTGCCTATAGCACTATACAAAGAAGGAATAGAACTACTATACTATACAGTTGCATAAAATTGGTTTCTTCACTATGTGTTTTAGTTCTTCTTGTCCCCACTACCACAGGTAATTAAGAAAACAATATACCCCCCTAATTGAAAGAATTGTGCAAGACATATCTAAGCTAATATTGAATTTCTCTAGAAATTGAATGTTAAAGCCCATAGAAAAGTATATTTGAGTTAACTCTAAAAATAAATCCTAAATGACAGAACCATTTGCAAATGGAATGAAATAAAGTCTTTTCAGCATACTAATAATTTCAAATATCCTTTGATACAAAAACTTGCAATGTCAAACAATATCAAAGTAGAGAGTTTGACACAGATATGAAGCAGCTAAGTAGTCCTCACCAAAATTAATAGCGAACAAAATTGTTATTACAGCATAATAAATTTCTTAGATCTGAGGAAGGAACAATTATCTTAACTGAATTAGACCTGTGCTTTCCAGTTGTTTTCAATGACCTTGTTGCAGGGTGACAGTAGTGCAGATGGCAGCCAATAGGCCACAGGGACCTCATTCACATTAGCACTGAGGTCTTGTACCCCAGACAGAAAAGAGGGTCCTTGAGGCATATTAGCATAATTATCTCAGAGATTTTAAAAACTCAGTTTGACATTATTTACTGTGAATCTTGGGTTCACAAATATTGGAAAGAAAAAAGTTTATTTCTTTTCATTTATATTAGTATTTTAATAAAACACTGTCCTGTTTTCCTTTATCTGTAAAACAAAAGGGTTAGTCTAGATGGCTGCTGGTACTAAGTACTGGTGAGATCTGGAAAAATGAAAACGCAATTTAGAGTGTAAAGGTCCCATCTCAAGGCACTGGTACAGAAGCAGGATAATTTAGCCACCCAAACTACTTAGCTGTGATCACTATCTTGATTAAAGGGTCATCTGTGTTGGAGCTTCAAGACTTTTCTAGGATCTTCTAATTTAAGTCTTCCATTTTACAGATTAAGAAAGTAAGAACCAGTAAAGTACCATTTCTATTAAAGGAGACATTATTCAAATTCTTTTTTATAGCACTTGGTATGTGGAATTAAATGTGCTAAGAACATTGAATTGAATAAAAGCTTTTTTATCAAAATTTTAAAGTAAAAAGGTTTAAAAGGAAGAAGTTTTTAAAAACTATGAAATACTTGCAAATCCACATACATCCTTACACAGTACTGCAATCTAGCTCATGATTTTTTGACAAAGAAGAAGAAAAACATTATATAATCTGTGTGTAATAACTGCATTATTCATTTTTCCTTTAAACAAAAGGAAAAGTTTAGCAAAAGGTAAAATTCTGAGCTGGGGATTTAGATCAGTGCCATAAGCAACCTGCCTGGCAAGCATGAGGTCATGAGTTCAATCACAGTACTGAAAAAAAAAATGCATGTTTCCAAATCTATATGAATTAAAGGAACAATAAAATTAGAAAACAAATGTCTTCATGTCAGAGTATCATTATTATAAAACTGCAAAAAAATTAAATATTCTAATAAGATTTGCTTCTTAGCATTGTAGAATGAATTAGGAAAATAATTTTCAGTAAACATGATTAATTCAAATGACAGTGAAACAAATAGGGAGCTCAGTTCAAAACTTTGAAAGTCAAGTTATTCAATGTTTGTAGGTTAAAATTAATACATTTTGTGTTTCCTACCTTCCACCAAACACTGAAAAGTTACCTGCAGAAGTCTTGGAACAGCACACAGGGCAGAAGACCAAAGAAAGCTTGTAGCAGAGCTTCAAGACATCTGGATGTTAATCATGTATAAAACTCCAAAATTTAGGATTTGAATCATCATTTAAAAACACTCTTTATAGACATTCTGAAATTTTATGAAGAGTGTTAGTCATCCAACCATTAGATTTTTAAGCAAAACTGCTTTTAAAAGATAGAGGGAGAAATAGAGCTGGTGAGTTTCAGCAGGCAAAAATCAAACTGAAAAGGCCAGCAGAAATGCAGACAATCTAAACTATGCTCCTACTTTTTCTGTCTCTCTCTGAACATAATATTTTATCATGCACAAAAACCTATCTTCTAATAAGGGCAATTTGTTCCATCCCACACGCTATGATGAGGATCCTTTGATGTCCTCTAGCCAAGCAAGCATCAGTTAACCTCTAGACAAGTTCCTTAGAAACTGGGCAGAGGGTTTTGTCAAGTGCTACTGAGGCCATTTTGATAGACCAATAGGGAAGGAAGTCCTTAGCGGAACTCTTGTGACGTTGGACCTCCATATTTGAATTGAATCTCTTATCTGCTGCAGCCTAATATTGAGGAAGCTGTCACAGACAGAATCATTCAGGGATCAAGTTAGAAAGCCTAGCTTTTCAGATCCTGAGTCTACCTCATGCAACACAGCAGTCACCATCCATCACTCTCCAGCCATTATTAAGCTTCCTAAATGACAAAGCAAGTTTCCAAAGGATTAAGGAGCTCAAATGTACTGTTATGCAATTTTAAAGTTTCTACAAGAGTTCAGTGAATCTTCAAAGGGATTTTTAAGGTCAGAAGGCAGAGCGAGGAAAGCTACCACTAAATTAAAAAATACTTAATTGCTAAGCAACAAGATAAGCATCTCAATGCTCATAAAGACTAAGTCCCAAAGTCTAACTTTGTAGCTCAGAGCATTCACGCAAGAACTCCCAAATCCAGTAGTCATTTGGTAAGGCAACTTTCCCAGGTGCTTTTGGATTTGTACTAAAGGCATACAAATCACAAAATGTTATTCCTTTAATAAGGATACTTGCCACTAAATCTGTTTTAAATGGACCTAGATACCATAACACTGCTTTATTTGGATAAATTTATAAGCTAACTATATATCCCTTTTTAATATATGACAAAAATTTTAGCATTTAACTATCCCTTAAGATTTTACCTTAAAACATGGCCAGGTTGCACTATAGAGTTCTGCTTCATTTTATGTTGTCACCTTTTACCATGAAGCCCTTAAAGCTGGAATGTATGGAGTCCACTGAACTGACCAGTGGCAGTTACAAGGGACAAGCCTTATACTACTCTCTACTCTTGCTGTTCCTCTAAGTTCAGGTTAACCAGAGGAATGGAATGAGTGCAGAGGAAGACAGAGATGTAGTCCCCGTGTTTTGGAGGAGAAGCACACTAAGATAGGTTGAGCCACCCCTGCTCACGGACACTTAGAAGAGCAGCTACATTCTTCCTAACCCATATACAGGCTCAGTTACAGTGAGGAGAACAACACAGTTATGCCCGAACCTTCAGGAGAGA
The DNA here is from genome assembly GCA_004027455.1 of Hydrochoerus hydrochaeris. NCBI lineage: Eukaryota > Metazoa > Chordata > Mammalia > Rodentia > Hydrochaeridae > Hydrochoerus > Hydrochoerus hydrochaeris. The sequence goes on from PVLA01002651.1 coordinate 42,326, forward strand.
GGTTACCCAGTGAAAATACCATTCACTCACACACATAAATGTACTGGCTATACAAAGTGAAAATTCTGTAACATTATCTTGAACATACACACATCTTTAATGGAACAAATACTGAATAAAATTGAACATTTTTAAAATAGCTGCTTTTGATCATTGTGCTTTGTGTCTTGTTAATTCATATAATTAGGGTATTGTGCTTAGATTGAAATTGTAACTGCATCAAAGGTAAAAATTCTGGCTTCTTGGCATAGATTCCAAGATAAAAGGATTCAAAAAAGGTTAGAAATGACTAACTTCCTCTGCCAAGTACTTGCAATTTACAACTTAAATAATTAACTTTGTCTTGTGTGTCTTATAAACCATAATACATGGCACAATGCCTGGTACGGAGATTGTTCAGGTCAACCAAAATGTGTATATTTGACCTAACTAGTCTACCTTAGTGAGAAAAACAAAGCAGTATGTTATTGGACACAAACAAAGTAATAAACATATTTGTGAGCACTAGACTAATAAATCACTCTCTCAAAAACAAGTATATCATTAATTTTTTTAGGTACTAGGGGTACAATCCTGAGGCTTCATGCTGAGAGCTATGTCCCTAGCAGCCCACTTCCTAGTTTTTTTGAGAGAGTCTCACAAAATCACTAAGTGATCTAGGTAGGGCCTGATCCTCTTGCTTCAGCCTCCCAGAGTGCTGAGATTTTAGAAGTATGGCACAAGGTCCACTTATACTATTAGCATTTTTGTCAAAACACACATTCAGGTTACATAAAATGAACTTAATTTCTACTGTCCCTGAACTCTAGAAGCTCCTTATCTAAACCAGAAAATACTGAGATTGACTGTCTTAAAAAAGAATAAATGAGCAATGAAAGTACTTGGCATCAAGTACTTTCATAATGAGCAATGAAAGTACTTGGCATCAAGGATTAATGTCCACTACAATTGCTCAAGCCCACACATGCCAAAATAATGTGACAGCTCTCAGGGCCAGTCCTGCTGGGTTGAGATGCATCTGAAACCATGCTCTGAAAACTGGAGAGTGTCAGCATGACCAGCCACTAGTCACCCACATCCTGCATCCATCCCCTAGTCAGGCTTTTCAAAAGAATTTCCAATGCAGCTGTGATTCGCAGAATGGACAGAGAAAGTATAATTATGCTACCTCAAAACAAAATAAAATTGCTGAAGTATATATCTTGGGAGAAAAACATCTTTGTATCATTCCTTTGAAACCTTTGCTGGGCGAAAGACAGATTTCAATAGTGTAGATAAATGGACTAATGTTCCTGATAAATAATAAGCCAATTACATTTGTTACCACCATCCTGTTTCATGTTAAGAAGCAATGCATTTTCTAAGATAACCATTTTGAAAAATAGCATAAAAATGATTTTCCTTTATATTATGGTTTAGTTTTTCCCAATATTTGGTGAAAAGAGAGAGCGAGAGTGTACAAGCATTAGAGCAAGCAGATACAAGTGGCAAGGCTTCCCTCCCTAGTCGCCGTTACCATTACAAAGTGTAATTGAATGTATTAGGAGGTCTCTGTAGGAATGTGATATGCTAACGCACACTAATTTTCATTACTTTCTCAAAACTGTCATGCAAGGAATTTGAAATACGTGCACAAGAGAAATTAATAACGGCTGGTACTGAACAAAAGTATTAAATTGGTTTAAAATGGAAAAAAGGCATAACTTGCTTACAAGAAGGAAGATGTTTAAATCACACAGGGAAAGCACACCCATGACAGCACCCCATTCATTCTCCTGTAACAGTCACCAAGCATGGGAACAAGGCCCAACCACAAGCTTTCGTGTCCCCATTAAGGAAACACCACCTTAGCTCAAGAGGTAGATTTAGGAAGCTAAAATATTCATAAAATGGAGGGTTTCTTTTTCTTTTTCGAGATGAAAAGGCACAGGAGACTTAGTTAAGCCTTCCAACTAGGGTGCTTTTTAAAGAGAAGATTCATACAGAAAAGACCAGCCATGCCGTGGTGCAAATACCTGGGCAGATGTAAGGAGTATCCTGATGGTAACCGGTGTCGAGTCTTTCATCCTTGTACTGAACAAGCACATTAGAGTTAAAATCTATTTCATTCTATCCTTGAAATAACCGCAAAAGAGATTAGTTATTGTCATGTCCACTTTACAGATAGGAAAGAAGGAATGTGGGGAGATAAAAGACTTGCCCACAAGCTCCCCAGGGATCTGGAGCAAAAGTAAGTTTATTTTGATAAACGTAAGATTTAAAGAGAGTGGGTATATTCATCAAACTGAAGAAGATAAGGCTCTCTTCGTCCAGACTGTGTTCCTTTTGTTATGACTAGAATCTCATCTCTGCTTACAATGAGAAGGGTGTAGCATATAGGGCCATGTTATTGGACTGGTCCCCAAAAATGCTGGCTCTCTAGGAGTTGGGATGTTCCGTCTTACGCGAGCTCCATGCACTTCCAGTCTCCAGATCTCAGCTGCTGGAACTGCTATCATGTCTATGGATATCTCACTCGTTTTTTTCCTTATCTTCAAATGGCCAGATCTTTACGCCCACATAGCCAGAATACTATGAATGAATCTAAGACATTTCTTTCTTCATCCAAGAAAATGTTTTTTAAGAAATATATTTCCCAAAGTCTATTGTTTGGTACAAACTACAAGAATGTGAAACTTGTCTATAAACTATAACATAACATGAAATAGCAGCAAGTGACTCTAAGAAATTGTGACCACCAATCCTGACATGTCATTTCATTGGATTAAGAAATGCCTAGAAGATTAGTAGAGCATGCTCTTAAATGTGTCTGGGCGGGGCACTGAGGAATAACCTTGAGTACCGTATATAATCACACACTCATTCCTCTCTGGAGCTCTTCCCCTGCTTTGCTTCTTGGCCATCATTATCTAAGTAGCTTTGCTTGGCCATGCCCTTCCACCATGATATCTCTGCCTTGGAATCAACAGATCATGGACTGACACCCTGAGAAAATTAAATGGTTTTCTTTGTGGGTACTCCAGAATGCTGACCAATGAGCAAAATTGATACCACAGAAGGAAAGTCATTACTATGATGGTATCTGACCATGTAGTTTTGAAGCCCTTTGTAGGTTTGTGGGAGAAGTTAGGAAAAGTTTGGATATGTGTCTAGAATTAGGCAGAGTTTGATGGGCGATTCTGGACAGAGCTCAGAAGATTACGATGCTGATAGAAATCCCAGGCCCAGGAGGTTTCAGTTGGGAACAAGGATTCCACTGGGGGTTAGACTAGAAGACATCTGTTAACTCTGGCAGGAAATTTGTCCACAGTTTGCCCATGTCATGATACTTTGCAGGAGACTGGGTTTAAGGGTATTAGACTGTTTAATCTGGTGGAGGAATTTCAGACATTCCAACATTCAGTTTGTGACATCTGTACTGTTGACTGCTTTTAATCAGATCTATAGTGAGAATAAGGGGCAAAAGGCAGAGCAGAAAAATTTGAAGAGCTTAAATTTTGGACCAGAAGTAACCATGTATAAAGTTGGAGCCAAAGGAAATATGGCTTCTTAAGAGGTTAGCATCATTAAAAAAGAAACCAAGTTGGTACATGGGCAGGAAAAAAAAAAAAAAAAAGAAGCAGCCTTGAGAGCATCTAAGGAATCAGCAAGACTCCCCATATGACAGGCTCAAAGGTGCAAAAGTGTCAACCTTTCATTTGATAACTAAGTTTCTAGGACCTCTGCTTGAGAAGGGCCTCCTATAACATTAGTTCTTTGAATTTATTTCACTATGCTCAGTCATCCAGTCCTTTGGAGGCAACTGTCACCATAATTCTAGGGGGCCTTTCTATTGTTTCTGCCAACAATGGACCTTAGCATCATGATGCTAGTTTTACTGGCATGCAAAATTCCAGAGCTGGGGAGTCAGGCAAACTTCCACCCAGACTTCAAAGGAAGGCCTTTGTCTTACGCACTTTCCTTGTTGCTGGAATAAAATACCAGTGCCCACAAATTAAAGGAGGAGAAGTTTATTTTGGTTCTTATTTCAGTCCATGGTCAGCTGGCTACAAGTGGAACCTCATGGCAGAGAGTTATGGCACAAGAAAAGCTGCTTGCTTCATGGTTACCAGAAAGAAGAGAGCAAAGGGAGGAATTGAGGAAGCAGAAATGCCCTTTCAAATCACACCCACAATAACCCACCTCTTGTAACAGATAAAACCTCTTGATGCCAAGCCATCTACGACACCTACAAAATCGAATTGCCTTCCATAAGTTCCATCACCAAGTGCATGAGACTTTGCGGGGGCATGAAGATATAAATAATAATGGGCTGGAATGCCAAGAAGAGAGCTCCTGAGATGCAGTGTGGAATGAATTCAAAGTAGAAGAGTCCAAGAAGTCAGAGAAGTTAGAAATGTGGACTGTCTGCCATGGAAAGCTGTGGGTGTACACGTTGGAAGAAGAGTCACCCCAAGAAAGAGGTCATGTAGGTGATAACTAACAAGGCCACATGGGTGGACCCAAGCCCTTTGGAACTCACATTTTACCACAATGTGCCCAGATATTAGACACAGACTTATAAGATTTAATATTTGCTGTGGTGGGTTTTGGTTTTGCTTGCCAACTGTTTTCTTTACCCTATTCCTTCCTTATAGACTGCAAATGTTTAATCCTGTGCCATTGTAATTTGGGATTATGCAACTTGCTTTTTTTTTTTTTTTTTTTTACAGAGGTTCACAGCTAATCATTTGTCTTTAGTCTCAGAACTCACTTGAACTTTTAAAGAGTGTTGGAACTATTGAAACTCTGAGGAAGGAATTGTTGTGTTTTCCATTGCACAAAAAATAGTTGTATTATATTAGGCAGAATTACTGGGAGACTAACTACCATTTAAGGAGATGTGTTTGAGCATAAATTGGGAACAAGTGAACTGCTACTATTAATCCTAATATGTTCACTTCATTGGATTAAGTAACGCCTAGCAGATTAGTGGAACATGCTTCAGGTGTGTCTGGGTGGGTCCTGGAGTCATGGCTTTAGGTGCCATATATGGTCTTTGCCCATTGCTCTCAGTTAATCCTCCCCTGCTCTGCTTTTTGGCCACCATGAACTAAGCAGCTTTCTTTTACTATGCTGTTCTGCTTGGTGTTCTCACTTTGGAGCCAGCCAACCATGTGCCCAAACCTAAGCAGTTTAAGCCTTCTCCTTTAAATTGTGAGTGTTGGATGCTATTTCTTAGTGAAGGGAAAGCTGACTAACACAGGACCCCAAGGCTGTTCATTGTGGATTATTTGTTTAATCACACTGCAAAAAACAATGCCTAACATTTGGCAGTGGTCTCCCACACAGCCTGACCCTTCAGAATTACCAGGTATGCAAATCTTAACTAATTTGTGAATTTGGATTTTCAGCCAGGTCTCTGACCTTAGAGTCCAAATGCTTAACCACTGGGCAGCACCAGCTCAAGCTGCCATGACAAGCACTGAACAAAGAAAAAATTGATAAAAAAAAATGACAGATGCAGGAATCAATTACAGATATCTGCCTTTTTATTATCCACCTAGTGACCAAAAAAAAAAAAATGAAAGGAGTTTATAATTTCATTGCTATGGTTTCATGCTAGTGTCTTAATCTCATACAGGAATAAATTATTGGGAGTGATTCCAGTTTCATAATGTGCAAAGATAGAGCTTTAATTTCTAACCACTGAGAAAGGTTTCATCTTTATTTGCTAAAATGTGATAGAAAATCTCAAAACATGGCATTTATGTGCAGTTAAGTCTCTTAGTTATTAAATAAATGCTTCATCTTGTCCCTCAAACTTCCTGGGAACCTCCATCAATCATAATATTCTCTCCTCAGAAATCCAGGAGCATACATGGAGTTGTCTGCCAGCACACATCACCCTGTCTCCTAATTTTTTTTAATCTTTTTTTTTGAGACAGGGTCTTGTTGTGTAGGTCAGGCTGGCCTTGACTTACTTTGTATCCCAGGCTGACCTTAAACTTGGAGTGATCTTCTTGTGGCAGCCTCCCAAGTACTGAATTTACAGACATGTGCCACCATCTCTGGACATCTTGTCTTCTAATAATGTAGGGATATGCTTTCTTTCCTGACTAAACATCAATACAACAAAGAATTAACCACTCACATCTTTATATGGCAAATGTCTACAACTGTTTTTGGCCCATGGTACACAATCAAATTTGTCATGGTTGGATTAATTACTAAATGAATACATGATGGAGAGAACAAACAAATACTCTGGTAATAGTACTGTAGAAGTAAATCTGAGTAACAAGCCAACTTAACTCAGCTATTGGTAATGTCATTTATCCACATGCTCATGCATTTGCACAGTTGAGCTAATCTGAGTGAGCTTCAGGTTAACAGTCAGCTGGGATTGGCCCAAGGCAGGTTGGCTGAGGTTGTTCTATACATGTCTTTCATCTGGGGCCCACACTGAAGGGACAGTGGTTATCTGTCATTCTCTTCTCTAGGTGGTTCACTAGTGCATGGAAGGCCAGTCTGACTGTGAGCACACTTAAGTCCTCTGCCTGTGTCACTCACTATTCCATGGCCCAAAGCCAGTCACATAAGCCTAAATTAATGGGGTAGAAAGTACCCCAAGAGAAGTGAGAAGGGTATGAATATTTCCTGTGTGAATATTTGCTAACAATTATGCAAACCACCATGACTATGAACAAATTAGAAAGTTAAAATAGGCTGAAGCAGAAATAAAACTAAAAGTTTGGGGATTGCACCTAGAAATTACTTTAGAAGGATATATAGACACCAGAGTCTGTCAAATCTGCTTTAAATTCCAACTTCATTTTTCTCATAAATAAAACTTGGGAAAGTAATAGGTCCTACTTCATAGAATTATTACAATGACTAATAGAATAACTCACAAAGTGTTTTAGCACAGTGTCTTGAATGCCAAGCATGGCTATTTTTCATGACATTTTAATATATGTTTGATAATGTTTATGATGACATTGGCAATGCTAATAGTAGTGATGGTGACAAGTCACAAAAAGTTGCAATTATTCATGAATGAAGTAACTTTATAGTTAAATTTCAACAATTTCATGATATTCATTCAAACTGAAGGAACAGAACTATGTACACAGTTTTCTCTGCCAAAGTTTTCAATGTAATCTATCATGAGTACTCTTAAATTTTGGCTTTAATTCAAACCGCCTGTGTGTGTCTCTGTGAATTCAGTGGCCTTTCCAGCTCCTTTGAGGGATCTTCTTTGTGCCAAGGTCCTCTGCCCCACAAACAGTGAAGGATTTCCTTCTCCTCTTCATTTTGCCCTTTTCTCAATTCCATACTCAGTCAGCCTTTTACATCCAGCTGCTTCTCTTGCTTTCTCCTTCATCTCCTCCCTAACTAAACTTTACTCTGTCAAAGTCAAAAAATAGCAAAACTTAAAACTCATTTTCCCCATATTGATTTGTTTCAATTCAACAATAACATGCATTACAGGGAAGAAACTATATTATACACTGCATAAAATATGAGCCTGGTGCATGTGTGTGTGGTGGTGGGGCAATCCCTCCTCTCAAAATCTAATAGAAGAGATAAAACATTGATCTCTCTCAAGAAAAAGAAAGAAAGAAAGAAAAAGAAAGAAAGAAAGAAAGAAAGAAAGAAAGAAAGAAAGAAAGAAAAAGAAAAGAAACACAATGTTGTGTATACATATGGCAAATATTATTCAGCCACAAAAAGGAATGAAGCACATACCTGCTATAACACAGATGAACTCTGAAAGCATGCTCAGAGGAAGAGGCCTGACAAAACTCCAGGGGCATACAAGGTCTGGGTTAAGCAAATTGATGGACATAGGAAAGATATGTAGTTGCTGGGGCCCAAGAGATAAAGATGGTGGTGACTTGGGAGTTGAGGAGAGATAGGAAATAAGTACTGAGGACTACAAACACCCTTAGTGATTAAAATGTTCTAAAATAGGTCGCTTGGATAATTATACAACTCCACGAATGAGCTAAACACTACGGAACTTTATAGGCCATACAATTCACTCATCTTGAAATGAGTGAACTGTAAGGCATGTAAAGCACGTTTCAGTAAAGTAAAAAGAGAAAATGAATAGTTTTTGAATGAGAGAGAGAACACAGGAAAGTAGGGAGGAGAAAAGGAAAGGAAATGGAAGTAAAGAAAAAGAAAGATGAAGGAAATAAAAGGAGAAAGGAAAAGAATCAGCATCATAACTCACTGGATGACAAAAAAATCACTGTTGGAAGTGTACACAAATTAGTAGATTAAGTTTAATACTTTGCATGAAAGCATTGCCTGCTGTCTCCAGAGCAAATCAGTTCTGTGCTAATGTCAACACTGAGAAAATAGCAGTTGTCAACCTTGAGGGTAGAAGCATCCACCCTCAGGCTACCTCTGAGAACTACTAGTCTGCAAGTGCTGGGGTGAGCAGAAGATGCCTGCAATCACTCCCAACCCGTTCAGCAACCAGCCAAGCTAATAGTGTCAATGGCTGTTTTCCCCCTAGTGTCAGAAGCAATGAGAAAACACAGCCTGAAGGAACCCTTGGGCTAGGAACCTTCACAAAGAGAAGCCACAGCCTTAGGTACCAGCTGAAATAAAGTTGTCATCTTTTCAACACATATAGCAGATAAACCTCTTTATCTCTAATCATTACCACAGGTTAAAAACAAAAAGACTCAACATTTGGCCTCTAAAAGCCTCCATTTGGTGCACTTTGGAATAAACTTCAAGTCTCTGCATAAGAATCTGAATAAAGCTGTCTCTTGCCACTGTGTATATCTTCTTAAGAAAGCATGTAAAAACTGAACATAATGTTAGGCACTGTAAACATACATTAAAAGAAAAAATAGAATATTTAAAAGTATTGCCTGTATCTCTGTCATGTCATTTACTTCTTCGTCTAAAGATTATATCTGAACACAAAGAAAAGATTTTATTCTTCTTTGTCCATAGGGCTTCTAGCACAAAAGGTGCTTAATAAAAAGGGAAGGAGGAAAGAAGGAACGGAGGGAGGTAGGAGACATTAGATGAGGATTAATCAAAAATGTGCAAAGTAGGGAGGGAGGGAGGGAAGAACTTACATTCATTATAAGACATTTTCCTGCATTAAGTCTGGTCTTGGCAGTCTGTTAAAATTTAAGTCATGAGTGAGACTGATCCAACATCTGCCACATTATCACTTTGAAAAGAATATTATTTTAAAGCTTATTGTTATTTTTAAAAAATTAGCCATTGATACATATTTTGAAAGTCTCATCGTCGTAGGTCAGAAGTGATCAAATAGCACCATGGTCTGTTGTCCTAAGACATACATCTATCCTGTGAGCTGAATCACCTCTGGACCTCTGATCCAATCTTTGCAATAAATACATGAATAATCAAAACAGAGGGATTATGACTCTGAAAATGCTACATCAACTCCATGAACCTCCACCACTGATCAGGCTGCCAGCATTCATTTCCTCAGTGCTAAAAAGAGGAGAGCCACCACAAGCCAGGGATTCCTGGTACACCCCACAGGAGCAGAGCACACAGTCAGAAATCTGAGGATAACAGTCTACGGAAAGTTAAAGGAAAGAAAACACATGGCATCTGACACTGAGCAAGCACTCAACAATTGTTATTACCAAGCGGAACTATTACAATAGTTCAGGTGGGTTCTGACTATCAAAGAAAGTAAGATTATTAGTTTCCCTGTCCTGGATAGCATCCTTTAACTACTCTTAACTAGTACCTCCTTTAAAATATGCTAAAAATACCAAACTTTTCCCTTTCTCATATGTGCAGATGAATTGTATCTCATATTTATATGCATGTGACTTGATTTATTAGCCTAAGAGCAAGAGATTTTTCTCTATTTCTATTGAATTTCATCTTATTAGATTTCCTTGTCATTCATTCTACCCTTTGAGATCTCTAGAGTCCAATTTTATCTCTCATTATATTAATATCTCCTTTAGTTTCCTGTTCAGGAATTTGATCACCAAGGTTTTTACCTACCCAAGAAATTTTTTAAAAAAGAAAGATGAAAAATAGAGAATGAAGATGTGTGACATGATGTGGGGCAGGCACGCTGGATCACAGTTGTTGTCACAATGAACTGTCTTGGGTGTGGTTATTCCATAAGTTAGGACAAGGCCTGGCATGTAATCACACAGACCAGGGGTTTTCTACCTGGTCTCCATGGAGCTCCAAAATGCACCGACTGCAGAGGGCAAGGAAGAAGACTGAGGCAGGCTCTCTCCTCTCCCCCGGTCTGCTTTGTGTTTTACTTTCTTTCTTTCTTTTTTTAAATTATGGAGTAGGGACAGGAGTCATATTCCATTTCCAGTACCCTTTTGCTTGGAAAAAGTCTTTGCATTCAACAAATCTTTGAAAATCATTGATTTAGGCCAAAATTCTTTCTATAAGTGCATCATGAGATCATTTGAGAAATCCTTTGAACTTCAGGTCAACTATACTGACTTTCCTCTCACTAGCAGCACTTCTATAATCCAATCCACAAAGCAAATCATCTGAGTAAATCTCTGCTTGCTCTTGCTCATCTATTGCTTTCTTTTAAATTCTAAAATTATGCTTAAAATCTGTCTTGCATTGGGCTGGAATGGATATAAAATTTATCATTTCTGAAAATCAAGACTATATTTGCTAAATGATTGAATTTTACAAACTATCTTTGCTTTTAACCATGCATACTTATAAATCATCAATAATAATCTAGAAATATTATTTTCAAATCCTTCTGTTGTGGCTTATGAATTAATTTACACAAAGTTGATAAGAATCAGAAGCTGTCTCAAATCTCTTTCTATCTGGTGCTTCCATCTTCCTTACCTAAGGCTTGTGACTGGATAAAGAAAAATTTTCAATATCAGGGAAAAACATATATACAAGCAAATCTACCAGCAATATCTGCTGTTCCACAACTATCACAGTTTCATTCATGGAGAACTACATGCTTTCATGGACCAAAAATATTTAGTAGGCTTTTCATTCAGTGTCCCATAGCTATGTGGAACAAATCCTAGGCACTAGGGTACAGTAGTCAACATCATCAACTCTTTTCTATACAGCCCTGTAGAACAATGAGATCTCGAGGCAGTGAGCATCTGAACAAAGAAGCAGTAAAACTCAGTGCACTCTAAACAGCATTTTTAAAACTCTGACAAAATTGCATTTTTGCCAGTATCTTGCATTTTTTTTAAGGCAAACTTCATCCAGGTCTGAGGATTTTTAACTGTCATCCAAATACAAAGAAGTTTTCACTATAGATTTACTAGATAGCACAGCAAAATCTAGACTGGGCATCATAAAGAACACAGGAACAAGGAAGAATAATTATGTAAAGGCAACATTTGAATGCATTGTGTGTGGCTGGCAGACTTCTCCTGCCTCACATTAATATTCACACCGGGCACTGTTTAATGATGCCATTCAGCATGGGGATGTGGAGCAGGAGAGGGGTAGAGGCAATCAAAAAATAATTTATTGCACTAGAAAGTCTTCCTTTTGAAGCATCATCTTAAAAAAAAGAATCTTTTTTCCCAGAGTTCCTAATTTTACTAAATAGATTCTCTTTCCTGTCAAAACCCTGAGGGTTCTTTATGAAAAATATAAATTGATATGACAAAAAATTCCTGCACCAAATTATTGACTCAGGTGTCACATCATACCCATCCTCCAAATCATCAAACTGGATTGAATCTGAGCCGAGCCTTTAGCTACTCAAGAGGTGCTTTTCTTCATATTTTATCCAGGTTGTTAGCTAACTTTAGAGACAAAAAGAAGTACTTCTTTAGCATTTTGGTATCCCAAGTCTATCCACACCAATAGTCAAATCAGAATTACTCCGAGGAGTAAGAAATCGTCAGGTTATTTCCAACCTTTTGTTTAAAAGTTAAGCCTCTTAGTTCCAAAGTCATTGCTTCCATACCCTTATAAAAGGATGGGGAGGCATACGTAACCTAAAATGTTTATTGTTTTATTAAAGACAAGAAAAGAGGAACAGGAGGAGAAGGAAGAAGAGAAACAGTAACAACTCCACACAATTTTGACTGCTAATTATGGGCCGCACCCTATGCTAATTTCTTTTCTCACCTTATTTTTTTAGTCCCCAGTAGGACCTTGGGAGACAGGTACTATATTCTTCCCACTTTAGAAATCGGGAAATTGAAAGGATAAGTAATTTCCCAAGGATATATAGCTTATCTAAAATGCATAAAAATCAGTTCGTTACAGAATCTAAATTTATGTCAGAGTATGTACTAAGGGAGTGAGGGGAGGGAGGTAGGAACAAAAATATAGATCAAAAAAGGTCCAGTAACTCTTGGTTGGCCTGAAAATACTTCTTAGGAAAAGCAATGGAGGTAGCAAGGATATTGGAGGTCAAAATGGTGTCTCTTTCAGAACAAAGGTATTTGAATATAAGTAACAGATAAAATCATTATAGTGGCTCACATAAACATAGATTTAACTTTCTCACACAGAGCAGCACATCCAGAGATAAGTGGCTTGTGGTACTAATTTAGTAATGTTAGGGCCAACAACACCATGGTCCTCTCAGCTATTATGGGAGTAAAAGGGTTGTGATACCTCCTACTATCATTTCACATTCAAAGAAGTAAGATCAGAACTGCTGTAGGAATATATAGCATATACAGAAGAGCGAACGTTAAATTCCTCCTCCCCAAATCAAGACTCATAGGTCAGATTAAGTCACATGACTATCCTTAACAACAAGTACTTAGAATGGGATTATCATCATGGTCTTTGACCTGCTTCCTGGAGTGAGGCAGTCTGCCTTCTAGAATGGAAGCAGGACTACGTTAGCATGGCTGGGACTGGATGTGGCCTTTCTATGGTCTGCAAAATGTCTTAGGGGCCAAGACCATCTATAAAAACTAGACGGCAAGTATTTCAGGCTTTGAAGGCCACATATAGTCATTGCTATATATTCATCTCTGTTTCCGTGGTTGTTTGCTGACTTACAGTCTTTAAAACATTTTGGTGTGTGAGCTATCTAAAAATGGGCTAAGAAGAAGGCTACAGTTCACCAACTCCTGTCGGCTGTGGCTGCAGGCGCCAAAGACACCACTGAGCAAGCTCTGACTTGGACGGTGCTTACGACTTTGCCGTTTCCTATGGCTACACATTTATTTTCTCAAAGGAGTTGAGACTGGACATTAGAAAAGCCAGATTCCTAACCAGTTTCCCTAATAAATGAGAGACTTAACAACTAAGTAGTCTCCATAATTCCCTTAATAATTTTATTTCTTCCAATCTCAGACTTTATTCTGCAGTGTAAGAGTGAGAACAGATGAGCGTCTGTTCCTTCTGGAGCTGGTGACAGCAGCACCATGAAAATGGCAACATCGCAAGCTGCAGCACTGGCAAGAAGACGCAAAGCCCAAACAGTGGAAACACAGTGTTCCTATTAACCACAAATATTAGTCCCTGGCTCAGTCTCTGCACAGACCTGGTCTGGAATAAAAGGTGCCCATTTCTCTGTGTCACTCTAACTTGACTGCTGTAGGACTGGGCACCAAGCTAGAGGAAGATAGCTCTTGAGACGTAGTTTTATTTATTTTTTTAATTTAAAAACTCAGTCTTTTCTTTCATGCTCTCTATAATGTATACCCTTTTTATTTTAAAATAAAGATTCTCCTAGCTACTTTACATTAAGCATCTAAAAGGCTGGGAGGCAGGGACCTTTCACTAGGCCTACTGGGTGCTGGGGACCTCGCTCCACTTTTAAGTTGGTTGCAAACCTAATGGGATTTCAGCTCTTCTTTTTCCCTTTTGATTTCACAATTATAAGAACTTAGAAGGCAAAATAAATGTTGCCAGGAAATACATTCAGGAAAAAAAAAATATGTATAAGCTCTCATTTCAGTTTCAGTCTAATTAAAACATCCTAATGGATTTCTGCCGTTTACCAATTCTTTACTTGTCTAATGTGCTCAATCTTATTTAATTTTCATGGCCCTCTGAGGTCTGAAGTTTTCTTCATACTATACCAGCAAAACCTTATTTCCCCCCATAATATGCTGTGCTTTTTTTTTTTGAAGAATCATTGCTAGTATTTGCTGAGTTTTATTATTTCCTTCTTCCTTCAATGAAAATGTTCTAAAGCAAAAAAATAAGTCACAGAAATAATAAGGATGATATCAGACTATTCTGACTAGTCCTGCCTAGACCTGTCTCAGCCAGGGAGGGGGCACAAAATCCCCTTTAACTATGATGCTTATATAATATTTGTTATAGCTGAAAACATACCATATGCCTCCAAATATGGAAGTACCATTTTTATGTTAAAGTCCATTGATATTGGGATAATGATTTTAATATCAAAATTATTTGTCTTATATGGCTAGTTACTCATTAAGACTTCTAGTGCGGGGAAAATTGTTGGAAGAGAATAGGTCAATCTAAGTAATCAGAGTCTTTGAAACTCATAGGGACCCTTATTGGTCATCTCTTGGCATTCGCCCTCAAAACAGCTACACGTGTGGAAATTGTCATCTCACCATTCTAGACAGCTCAGGAAACCAAGTCACAATGCCCACTGAAGAATATGGGGATAGGGGGAGTGACTTGATTCTGGATAGGTCTCTGGGCTGGGGGTACAGCTCGACACTCACTTTGCTACTATGTGAAATGGAGGAAGGCATCCACAGCATTGCAGGAGATAGTGTTCTCATTGTCTCTGCGATCCTGGACACCACCACCTACTGCCTTCCCATCCTTGATTTCCAGAAGATACTACTAAGACTTAAAGCAAATTCTCCTTTGACACTTCAGTCAGTTCATGTTACTTTCTGTAACATACACGGAAAAAAGCAGTGCTAAGAACTCTGCCTGTCTTGGGGCTCAGTGCTCCAGCTGCTGAGACACAATCAGAAAAGGAATGAACAAAAGTAAAAAGCAGAGAAAATTCAAACATTCTTATTTTTTTATAAGTGTTAAGTGCTTAAGGTGATGGATGCATTAACTAGCTTGATTTACTATATAACACTGTATGCATAAATTATAACAATTTTATGCCCCATAAATTTACACAATAAAGCTTGTATGACTAGCAAAAAGTAGGTTAAAAATACTTATATTAAGATTTCTAAAAGAGCCTACCCTAAATAAAACTGTTTTTATTTCTTCAGCTTTGCTGTATCATGATCAGGGCTTCTTAATTCCCATCTCACATTCTTGTTAATCATTTTATCAGTTCAGATATATTTGGCTGTGAGCAACAAAATGCTAACAGTACACATACGGATGGTCTCACTTTGAAAACAAAACAGTCTTTAGATACATAGTTCCAAGGTTGGTTCCAAATTCAGCAAAGTCAAAACTCTAGATTGGATTCTCTACGGCGCTCTTTGTCTCTTTCATGGTGCAAAGATGGTTCCACTGCTGTAGGTACCAAAACAGCATCTAGGAAGGGAGAGGGCAGAAGAGCTACTCCTCAACAGCTTTCTTTTGTCACAAAGCCTTAGCTGCCTTTTTTTATTGAGCTTATTCCCCAGATCCTGGGTCTCTGAGACTCTCACTAGCAAAAGGAAATGAAGGGTCTTGACTAGGCAAACCAATCTTAGTCATTTCCTGAGACGGGGGAAAGCCTTGTATCAAGACACAAAGATGTTACTGGATGGTGGCTGAAACCATGCGTATGATTCAGTAGCCAGACCCAAGCTCTGGCCTCATCCCTGACTTCACTTCCACAAACACCTCCACCCTTGAATTACACGCTGACTTCTGTCCAATCATAAGTCAAGTCCCATGACTATCCCTCCAAAACACCTCCTGCATCTAGCCAACCTCATGATCTCACCATCACTGTTTCATGTTTCATTGCATCTTATAAAACTTGAACTACCTTCCCTGAGGTTTTCACACCTCCAGTTTCTCTTCCCTTTGGAACCTGAGAAGCATACACACAGCTTTGCTCAGATGATGTCATCTGTGTCTGCTCTACTCACTCCTCCAACTTCAGAATAAAATTGAGGCTCATTATCCTGACATTTAAGATCCTGTGTGACATACTCCAACCCACCCTTCTTATTGCCTTCTGGCAAGTTGCTTATTTGCAATCTGCTTGTCTTTTGAGAGAGAGGCAGAGACAGAGAGACAGAGAGATAGAGAGATAGAGAGAAAGAGACACAGAAACAGAGACAGAGACAGAGAAAAAACAGAAACAGAGACAGAGAGAAACAGAGTCATGATTCTCTCTGTTTGTTTCCCATCTACTTTGCCTCCCTTTCTCACATACAAAATCCCTATGTCCATATCTAAAGACATGCTCATAGGGTGATCACATTGGGCCCGTGTACATGGGAAAGGATGCTTTTAGCCCGACCCACCCAGAACACATTCAGGACAACAAGTCCTTCCAGAGGGCTGCTTGCAGAGATGGCTGTGTAATTCACCTGAATCCAATTCCCAACACACTTGTGAGAAAATGCTGCTTTTGATAGTCTCCTTCATGCAGTTTCTGTATGTCCTTCTAGAAGTGTTCCTCACTCTATAATTTAGCTTATGATTCTTTTGCCATTTACTACTTCTGCCTTGAAGCAGAACTGAATATGCCTGGGTCTCACCACCTCTAGTTCTGTAAATTCCTTAAAGGCAAAACTCCTTCTCAGGCTTTGCACAAAATTGGTACCCAGTGAATAAAGGTTTAAGGAATAAGAGTGTAAATCAAATTTCTTGAACAGTGGTCATTTTGAAA
This sequence comes from Hydrochoerus hydrochaeris, assembly GCA_004027455.1. Taxonomy (NCBI): domain Eukaryota; kingdom Metazoa; phylum Chordata; class Mammalia; order Rodentia; family Hydrochaeridae; genus Hydrochoerus; species Hydrochoerus hydrochaeris. The sequence goes on from PVLA01002651.1 coordinate 59,055, forward strand.
GCACACTGCAGGACAGTGATTGTGACAGCCAGCCAGCTAAGAGGTCATCTGGAACTAAGGCTGAGGCTAGGATTTGTGAGCAGCAGAGATGAGAGGCCTGCTACATGTGCAAAGAATGACAAGAAAATGAATGACTGACCATGTAGGATAGTACTGAGACTTGCAGAAGCAGAGCAGAGGGTAGATGGTAGATGGAGAAAGAGGTGGGTAAAAAGAAAGAGAAGGAATCCGCAAGTCTTCCCTGAGCAGAAGGAGAGCTCCACGGTGATGAGAACAGTGTCTGTAGTTGCTCTTTCCAGCAAGGACTACACATTGTTCCCTGGGCAAAACAGCAACATTAGATTTATTTTAGTTAAATTACATTATTCTTCAGATAGAGGCCATAACAATGCAAATGGTAACAATGAGCCACAGAAAGGAAGGCAGCTGAAGTTTCCCACTGCCCGCCGGCCTCCACCAGCCTGCAGAGAACCAGTGTATCACAGTCCCAGGGGCTCAGGCATCAGGTGGTCAGGGGTGACCACGCCAGATGGCAACTTCCCAAGTTAGCAGCCTGGGTCCACCTTCTGATGACCGCTTTTGATGCCAGATAAAGGTGATAAAAGTTCAAAGGATATTGCAACCCCTAGCAGAGGGCAAAACAGAGCTCACTAGCCCCTAACTCTGTCAGCAGTCATCTCCTGCCTGGCTTGTGAATTTCTGGAGCAGTGAGATGCCCCCTGCTCTGTGAAGCCACAGCAAAACAGAAAGGGTAACATTTTCTTTCCTGTTATCACTCATGTAGAGAGAGAAAGCAAGGACTCCTCCTGTACCAACTGAGGAGTATCCAGGAACATTTTTACTTATCTGCATTCTTACAACTAATTCATCTGATTTGACTCTTACATGGATCGTAGAAAATTTCTCTCCAGATTAAAATGTGTGCTTTTTTTTTCCTGCCTCTCCCTTTTTACCTTGGCTACTGGAATATTCAGTGATTAAATACATTGTTCTCCAAGTACTTACTTCATTCCAAGTACATGGTAACTTCCTATTTTTTTTTCATTTAAATGTCCTAGTTCTTTCCTTCCCTATTTTTCCTTTTGTCTTTCATTCTTTTTTCCCTTCATTCCATCCTTCCTTATTTTTTCTTTCCTTCTTTCTTTCCTTTATTTTCAGTGCTGCTATGGAACATAGGGCCTCACACATCCTAGACCAGTGGTCTACCACTCAGTTATACCCCTACCTCACATATTTCCTTCAAATAAAAAATGGGGAAATGGCATTTTTAATGATTTGAAAGGTTATCTCCCATTTTTTGGAGATTCTCTTTGCAAAAATTTCCAACTTTCTACAGACACATTCGTGTGTGTGTGTGTGTGTGTGTGTGTGTTCACCAGGGATTGAACTCATGACCTTGAGTTTGGCAAGCAGGCACTTAAGCCGCTGAGCTAAACTCCCAGCCCCAGCAACATTCTCTTTAAAAGATGAAATATCTTAAATGGAAATAAACTACTGGAATATACCAAAGAATTATAATACTGCAAAGAAGTGAATCCCCTAGGTAGATGTATGTTGCTCAAATGATACAGCAATGGTAAAATGCTCAATAAAACAGGCTTGAATGGCATCTTTGTTTGTCCTTACTGCATTTATGAGGTGGCCAGGTGTCCTGAAAGGTATACTATTCCACATTGACCAGGAGAATAATTGGTTCCAAGTCTTGGTAGAAACTAAAACTCTCCAGACAGACAAGAAAATGGATGAGTGTTAATGACACTCTTGTCCTCCTCACAAATTGGCCACCTGGAGTGGAGCATCTCCTTGAGCTTCAGACTGCACCTGGTTCTATCCGTTCTGTTCCTGAAGCTCCCTTTACTTTGACCTCCAGTATCTTGACACTAGCTTCAGAGTGCTCTAATAGGCCCAGTTCGCTTCCTGGCTTCCCAGTGGAGGTCCCAGGCTCTGTTTAGCCCTACCCATCCTCAGATCCCCCACAACCACTACCATCACCACCAACACCAATACCACCAGCATCACCACTCTCTCTGAAGTGCTATCAACGGTCTCTTCATGGGACCACGCCAGCCCTGAGCCATTTCTTTATCTCTAGGTTAAAACATAGGCTGGTCAAATTTTCTGTTGTTATCCTTCCTCCAACTAGACTCTAATGTCCTTGACATCATGGTGAATCTAGCATGACATGCCTCCCCCCACCTATTACATTCACAGCATTCAACCCATCAACCCATATTTAGAAAGTCACTTAGCTTCCTCACCTATACAATAGAGACGATAGGGCTGTTGTGAGGATTAAATGAGTTAAAACATGGGGCTCTGGGTTTAGCTCAGTAGCACAAACAGCTGCTTGGCAAGCACAAGGTCATGAGTTTGATTTCTGGTACCAAAACAAAGAGAGAAAGAGAGACAGAGAAACAGAGAGACAGAGAGAAAGACAGAGACTGTATGGTAAAAAAGGCTTATAAGTGAGTTAAAACACAGGAGTAGGATATTTTGGCATAAACTAATCATTCAATAAAATGTAACTGTTACTATTAGGTACTCAACAAATGTTTATTGAATAAAAGACTGCATGTATATGGATATAATAACAGAATCAGTATTAAAAATTAAATGACTCATTTGCCCAATGAGTTTCATCTTTTAAACATTTTCACATTACATCTGTATATATAAGCTCATATGGTAGTTGTGGGAAATAGGCAACGTTATCATACAAAGCAACCACCAGTGACAAACAGACTCAGTGTCATTGGAGGTATGCAGTATGAGGAGGGCAGTACCCAAATTCTCTTTCTCCTGGCCTTGTGCTCTTTCCAGAACACAGGGTGATGTGATGAGTTTTGCATGTGACACACTGGAGAAAGTGACCCCATAAGCTAATGTAACCCAGCATTTGTTTCCAGCATCTGCCAGAGCAATTTCAATTAGCTTCCAGAATAGATACTGCCATGCAGCTGATACAGCAATTTCCATTTAAAGCACCATGGAGCAATTTCATTTCATAAAGCTATCCCTGCAGCTTAGATTCAAGAGTATGTCACATTTACCAAGATGGAAATGACATAATTATGTTCTAAGTAGAGTCTATAAGTCACAAACCAATTCCGAAGGCCAATGAATGAGAAAAGTTGCTTTTTCCAGGTTGTCTTTTTCTAACATCATTAGATGCCCAGTTGCTTGGCAGTCAATGCTGAACACACAAGTCACACAGGAGATCCTGCATTCATGGATGGTTCAGAGTCCCCCCATCCCACGTGCCAGGTCTTACACCCTCTCTGGAGAATACTTTTTCTTCATTAATCTTTGAGTTATCACAACCCAGTGCAGATCTACCATTCTGAGAACAGCATCCTCTCCTACCAAGTGTAAGATCCAGCCAAGGAGAGGCTGTCTAAGAGAGGTTCGTGCTACGTGAACAGCACCATTCGTGCATGCAGCTCAGTGGCAGAGTACTTGCCTAGAAGGTGGAAGGGCTGAGTTTCATTCACAATACCACTAAAAGGAAAAAAATTATAAAAAGAGAGAAGAGACTCAACACGGTAGATATTTATCCCAATAAACAAAACCCAGACAAGAAACATCTATTCCATGAGTTTTACTTTCTCTAGCCAAGTAGAATTTATTTATTAAATTAATGGATTGTAGCAAGGAAACAAAAATTATATGAACCAAATATTTTCTAGGTTTCCTAATTTATATTCTAGATGATCATATGACAAGCAAATAGAACTATGAAAGCTAAAAAGCAACAGTATGAATGTGATCACTGATGTGTCTAACAGAGGGTCACAGTGACCACAAGAGCTCCCAGGAAGAGAGAGAAAGAAAGAGGAGCACATGTTAAGCACCTGTTAGGTGCCAGACTCACACTGCCAGCTTTTCTCAGTGGGTCCCCACAGGGCACCACCCTGAGGCAGCCACCAGCAGCTCATCTTTTACAGAAAAGGGCCCTGGGTCTCAGAAAGTTAAAGGAAAAGGCCACACATCACATAATCTATGAATTCATGTAGCTTAAGTTTAACCAACTCCTCATTTCCTGGGTCTTTGGTAGCATATTCTCTTAACAACAGAAAAGCCAAAATGGAAGCTATTATCTCTTAACAAGAATAATACAATAAGAGAGAAAGAATGATATGTCTCTGGTATAATGAGCTTCAAACTATGGCTATGATTTATTTATTTTAAAAAATGCACTGAACCGTATATACTCTGGGTTCAGAAAAATATGTATGTTATTGCTGCCAATATTTTCATTGCTCTATTGCAGAAGATGTGTTTATATCGACACGTGTTTTAAGCATATATCCATTAATATTTAGATTTTGCCAGTGGAATATACATGTAAAATTCTCCCACTATTTCTGGAAGGCTTTAAAAAGCTCATGGGCATGAATAAAATAATTGTTAATCATTTTCTAAAATAAATAAAATCTCAATTTTACTTTGATAGAAATAAAAATGAACGCTTTCTCCCCAATGATAGAAGATACATGCCAAGAGGCATGAGACAAACATTACTAGTCATCTATTTTTAAGTTAATAAATATTTAAAGGTACATAGTTTTTTAATCTAATCTTAAAATCATAATTTTAATGAATTCCCATGACATCAATGAAGCCTAATTTTCAGTTACAACAAGCTTTTAAAGCCCAGATTTATAAAATGAAAAATCATGGGTGGTGTGTAATCTGTGATGTTTTAAAATATACTCTTCTATGTATATACTTTGAACCTGATTAGCTTGTTTAAAAAATGAAGTATACTTTATATACAGTAAATGCAGAAATCCTAAATAAAGTATGCAGCTTGATGAACTTTTACATATGTATGTATCCATGCTCTCACCTTCCAAATCAGCACATAACAAACTGACAGCCCTTCAGAAAATTCTCTCATGTCGCTTTGCAGGCATTACTGCCCCAGTCCCAAGGAACCACTTTTCAGCTTCCAACTCCAACAGTTAGCATTGCTGCTTTTCACCTTCATAGAAGTTGGGATGCTGTGTCCTTTTGCATCCGGCTTCTTTACTCAACACACTATTTCTAAGATTCCTCATGTCACAAGTGTCCAGGTTCACTTGTTTTTATCTGTGTGTGTTTGCTAAGGCTATTGTCTCAGCCTTCAACATCATCTTCTTTTGTTTCACAGATCATCCTGCTGAGCTCACCCTGGGTCATCTCCTCCTTCCAACTTTTTTGAATTCTCCCTAAACAAAACGACTCCTTTAAAACACACTGCATTGTGCCTCATGGGTGTGTTGGTAGTCTCTGGGGACAAGAGGCTTTGAGACAACTGAGGCTTCTCACTGGCTAGGAAAGAAGCAAAATAACCTGGTGCAACTCCATCTATTTTATAGAGGTTGAAAATGGGCCGGAGAAGAAGAGCAGATTCCTGTGCTCTGACAATTTTCTGAAGCCAAGCTTACCATTGTTTCTATCATAGATAGATAGTCAGATAAGTGTGTTCAGGAGTAGGATTTGAATAGATAAAGACATTTACAGAAAGCAATTCAATATATAAGTAAGGTTAGAATAGAATACTAATGAAAGAAGAGGTTGGGAAAGTAGTTTGGGACCAGAATGTTAAGGTCTTCAATGACTTAGTAATATACTATTAGTAATGCAGTACAGACATGACTCTTGAGAGGCAATACTCGAATTAGGTTTTGGTTTTAAAATAAGAAAAAATAGAGAATATGAATATCTCCTCAGTCCACTAGCTACATTGTGACTTATTAAACTGGTTGTTCTCTAGATTGAATAGATCTCAGAATGATGCCAAGCCCACAGCCCCTGTCAGTAGCTGGATACTGTGTGGCCTCCCTCTCATGGCCCGCCATGGATACCAGACACAAGATCAGTCTACCTACTCGCTGGACAGCAGCAAGATGACTCTCTGGCCAGCAAAACCCATACTATACTTGCTTTACAAGAGCTTGAACTTGGGGCATAAAATGATAGATAAACAACTTTCAAAAGGAGTAAAGCCAAAAACCTATATGAGAAAACAGAATTGGAGAGAACTGACCACCTCCATGGCAAGTATCTCTATTGAATATCCACACTTAAAGTGCTGAGGCAGCAGGATAATAACCAGACTTCCATCAGGTCAAAAGCCTGATGATCATCATTCCTTTTCCAAATTACATTTTCCTTTCCGTAGTAGTGAAAGAAGAGGTTGGGAAAGTAGTTTGGGGTCAGAATGTTAAGGTCTTCATTGACTTAGTAATATACTAGTCATTCAATGGCTATCGTGCGGATCAAGGCCATGAACTACCTGAGTGACAATCTGGCCATACACCCTTATAACCATGCTGTACTCCTTCAAGAGACTTCAGGGAGTCACTGTTTCTCTAAAGAATTTAACTTGCAGCAAAGATGAAGACCGCCTGGCTCAGCTCCAAACCTTTGGAGGAGACCAACATATGCTTTGCATTTTATTGTGGCCTCCTCTGGGGAGCACAGAAGTTACTGCTCACTTTCCTTGGTCATTTCTAATTAACTTCCTTGAACATGACTCTCCATCTCTTCTCTCACATCCACCCTTGTACCTTCTGTGGAAGAGATTGTAACCAGTCACTCGAGAGCCAGGTTTCTCCGCTTATTACAAAGCCGTCTGGCTTCTATTGCCTCAACCTCTTTCCCATAGGCTACCTCACCCTCGTCTTTATCAAATCTTTTGCAACCACATGGAAAGGAAGGCAAACCCTTCCACAATGCAGACTCTAGGACTTCAGTCTCCTAAGGCTGATGCTGATCTGATGTTCCTGGGAGACAGAGGACTTATTAAAAGGACTAGCAGGTGACCTGTATGTTTCAGAGATATCCTGAGGGTACTCTGCGTGTCCAGTAATGGTGTTGCTCTAGTAAACTACCAGCAAGGATAAAAATTTCAATTCCATGCTTGAATACAATTTTATAGGAAATATACTGCCTAACAGATGGTGGTGGGAGAGACAGCTACAGAACCCCATCCCTGGGACACAGTTTACACACAGCATCGCCTGGCGTAACAACTGCTCCCAGAACTGTAGTCACTGCACCAAAGTCAATCATGTCCTGAATATGGTCTCTGCTTAAAGGTGATATTTTTTTCTCCGAAAGTACAGATCATCTAGGAATAATAGAAATTGCAATGGACTAAACGCTTCAGATAAATTATCCATTTCTGTCCTTTCACTGTGTGTTTATCAGCCAGCCCAGACACTTTTCACATGTAAATGTAAATGTAAACCCATATATGCACAATGTAAGATGTGTAACAAGAGATTTGTGCCCAGCATGAAAAGTATTTCCTAAGTGAAAAAATTATGTCGTAGTTTACAGAGTACTGTGGACAGTGTAGTATGAGATCTCAGTGCTTTGTTGGGACTGTTTAAGGAAATCAGTAAAAGCCACAAGTTGTGCTAACGTGAACTACATTGTTTAGAAAATTAAATCCAAAGTATCAAAGGAAAATAAATGTTCTATATGAGTCAATTTTTTCCTCAGATCTCTTAAATATGTTCCCAATTTAGCAATCCAGTAGAATGTGAAATAAATCCTTTCAAGCAGTATATTGGTTTGTTAGGTAGCCAGAACAAAGTACCAAAGACCGAAGAACTTTAAAAAAATACATGGTTGTATTTATTATCTTGTAGCTCTCAAGGCTGAAAATCCAAAAGCAAGGTTGGTAGGGTGGCTCCTTTTCAGGGCTGGCAGAGGCCATCTTCATGGTCACACAGTGCTCTCCCCTCTCCCCATATGTATTTGTATGTGTGTATGTGTGTGTGTGTGTGTGCATGCGTGCACATGTAGGGGGTACTGAAGACTGAGCCCAGGCTTTTTACAGAGCTACATACCAAGGTATTCTACTTACCATTCCATTCCGTTCCATTCCTTTCCATTCTGTTCCATTCCATTCCATCCCATTGAGACAAGGACTCACTAAGTCTCTAAGTTGGCTGGGCTTGAATTTGTGATTTCCTTGGCTCAGCCTCTCAGAATATTGGGATTCAGGCATGGGGCCACCACATGTGGCTGCATATCCTCTCTATAAAACCACAACTCATATTGCATTAGAGCTTACCATAATGAACTCATTTTAACTTTATTACCTTCCAAAGACCCTAATCTTTCTATAAGGTCATATTCTGAGGTACTGGGGGTTAGGATTGACTATACAAATTTAGTGGAGGTTGGAAGTCCACAGTAAAACCCCTAATATGGATTTAGAAACATACTGTCCTGACCCATTTAATACAGAAAAATAAATGTCCTTTAAGAAGTAATTGCTTTCTGCTTTCAAAAAAGACTTTCAAAATTCCATCACTGTTAACAAAGAAACAATTCCAAAAGCTAAACAGAGATTTCATTTAAAGGCTCATCAAGTGACTATCATGTCTAATCAGGATTGTCTTTAACCATCAAACCATTTAACCATTAAATGTCTTTCGAGCCTAGAGTTACATTTGCTACCTGCAGAACAGAAGGCAGGGACTTTGCACTCTTCTCTGGATAAAGCAGCTGTAGAACTGGAGACTCTGGAGAACGTGGCTGTCTACTCTCCTGATGCAGCTATGAGGACAGACTGAGGATAGACTATTCTTAGAAAAGTACCTGGCTGTAAGTGCTTTGTAGGTCTTAACTACTGTACTTAGTACTACTGCAATTCCTGTTAATCCACTACCACATAAACAGACTTTTGAAATGGTAACTCTATTAAAAATCATTTAAATGATTAAATAAGTAAATAAAAATAAACTTCAAAATGTCACAGAAACAGATGCCTCTTGTGCCATAGATACATAAAAGTACTGCAGTTAAGGACCTCCTTTAGGTGTCAGACCTGCCTTGTCACACCAATTCTTTTTTTATTCTGTTTTGTTCTGTTTGAATAAGTCTGAGAGTACTACTAAAACCTCTCAATGTTTGCTAAAACAGAAAAAGGAAACAGTGGACATCCAAGAAAAATAAACAAACAATAAAAGATCACTTTTCAACAGGCCAGAATCACTTCCGGGTATGGCTCAAGTCCAGTGCACCTGCATCAAAGGGCCAGGCAGTAGGCGTGAACAGCAAACTCCGCCTCAGCATTCGTCCTCCTGTAAACAGCTGCTCAGTAGAAATGCTCTCGTTTATTGAGCAACATAGGTCCTAATTCCACCTGTTGAGCTAAACAGAACCTAATTCCCTTTTCTCTTGCTAATCCCCCACTACTGTATTTGAAGCCTGCTCTCTTGGTGATAGCCATTCTTTGTGGAATGAGATGAAACCTCAGTGCTTTAACTTGCATTTCTCGAATGACCAATGATTGAACATTTTCCATATATTTATTTACTGTTTGTATTTCTTCATCTGAGAAGTGTGTATTTATCTCAGATGCCCATTTTTGGACTGGGTCTTTGAATTTGGGGGGTCTAATCCTTTTTAATTCTTTATATATTCAAATAGAAGTCCTTTGTCTGAGGGATAATTGACTAAGATTTTTTTTCCCACTCTGTGGGTTATCTTTTCACTCTGTTGGTGATTTCTTTTGATGTACAAAAAAGTTTTCCATAAGATAAGATCCCAGTTGTTGATTCTTTGAGGAGTTTCCTGTGCAGTCTGGGTTTTGTTCATGAACTCTGCCTACACCTATGTCTTCAAGAGTTCTACCTACTTTCTCTCCCAGTAGACTGCCATTTGCTTAGTATTCTGATGTGCTAGAATCTGCCAGTCTTCTTCGTAGTAAATATCCTGTGCCTCAAACATCCCTCAGGTGAAAAATTTTATCGTCTTTTCCATTTTACTTCCCTCCTTAAATGTGGAATTTTTCTCCTTTTAAAATACATTAAAAAATAAATCAGTACATTGTCCAGAGCCAATTATAATCTTTGTGGTTAAAGTCTTTATTATTTTTTGGATTCAACTCATCTCTCCAACATGAATTATTCCATGATCAGTCTGCAAAATGTTCAATCTAACTGTAAATTCTGTTGAATTTAGGAAGACATAAAAGAGTAAATGGCTCATTTTAGTGAAATTTTAATAGATTTTTAAAAATAAAAATCAAAATTTTAAAAGACAGTCTTCTTATCTATTTTATTTTCTATATGTTGTTTTGTTTACATACTTTGTTGTTGTTTTGTTTCGGGAATTGAACTCATGACCTTGTGCTTGCCAAGCAGGCATTTGCTCTGCTGAGCTAAATCCCCAGCCCAACATCAAATTGTTAAAAAAAAAATTTATTTTCCAAGTATGTAACATGATCCTTTAGTTTCTAAAATAGGATTAAGACTACAAGAATTACTTCCAGGTTCTTCCTATCATTTCTAATATATTTTATCAAGTTAAAATGCTGCTAAAAACAGTAACATGAGCATGATATTGACCTAGTACTGAAAAGGACCCAGAATACAGAGAAATCACCATAGACTGTTTATTCAATGACTAAGGCTCTGATTATCCCACACAAGATACGAATCAGCAGCTACATTTGAAAGCTTTAGAAGTTCTTCCTGTGAAACATTTCAAATTCTCCACTATCAGTTTTATTTAATTAAAAGAAATATTCTGTTTTCCATTCTCCCGTTATCCAAGAAAGCACAGCATGTGACTTCAATGCACGTGGGCTGCAGGGGTTTTAAGCCTATGTGGGGAGCTAATCGTTAAGGCAATTATGTACTAGGTGAACTCATTCGGTAAATTTGCCAACCTTGCCTCACAAATTCCATGATGCTGAGGCTTAATTAAGTCAGTATGTCAGAGAGTCAAACAAATTCTTCCAACCACGCTATGAGCCAAAGCTGGTTCCAGTACTGAAAACCACAGTTGAAAGTGGATCTTCATCTAAGACTGGAGGCATGGGCCCATGGGTTTCAGAACTCCCCAGATCTGCCAATTAATTTTTCCCCTTGTTGAAAGTGACTTTATAATTACATAGCACTTAACTGGGAAACTATCTCCTGCCTGGGATTTATAGGGAACAGAGTATAATTCCTTCACAATCCTATCTCATTGCAGAATGTGTTTGTTGTCCTTTTTAACTGTATTTCAAGAACTTCTTGGTCTTTAGGAAAAATTAAAGGCAACATTAAAAATGAGGATTTCACTGATCTAATCGCTAGATCGAACCATTAAATCCTCATATTTAAGCATTATTTAGTAAAAAACTAGATAGTGTTTATATTAAAAGCACTAATTTCAATTTGGCATAATTAATTCTGGTGATTTTATTAAATCTACAATTGCTCAAGTCTTCTGTTTTAGAAACAAAACATTATTTCCTGATAATGTTAACCCTATATTCTAGATTTAAAATCAGGGTTATTAAATTTGAAATTGTGTATTTTTTAATTCAACTACTATGAAAAATTAAGGCCTATGAATACACATGCAGTCTCATAAATTAATGGGTTCTAGAAAGATTATTGGAGAATAGCATCGATCAAAGCTAGAAACACATAGAGACTAACTCCATCCTGCCCAGATTTCAATATCTATACTAACATAAGAAAATCAAACTCTCCACCTCCCAGCAAAGCAAATTTTGGTATCAAATGTTGGTATGGCTTACATCTAAAATGGGACCCTGCCTCATGTGTTTGAAAGGTGACTAGGTACTGGATACAGCAGACTTACTGTTAGGAGGTGATATCTGGTCAGAAGAGCCAGGATATTGTGGGCATGACCAGGAAGGGTACATGGTCTCTCCCTTCCTGGTTCCTCCCTTGATTCTCTCTGCTTCCCTGCCACCAGGAGGTGAGCGACTTCCCATCCACCATACACCTCTGTCACGCCCTTTCTGCTTGGAAGCTAGCCAACCATGGACTGAAATGTGAGCCAAAATAAACCTCTCCTCTTTTAAGTTGTGGGTGTTGGGTATCATGTCTCACCCACAAGAACAGTGACTAAGACAAGTGGGTTTGCTTCACTCATAAATATAATAAATGTCAATTTACCTGAATGCTTCACTACAGCTTGGCTGAAACATACTGCTTGGGCACTTAGGAAACCTGGGTTCCAGACCTAGCTTCACATGTCACTAAGCTGTGTGATACTGAGCAAGTGACATACTCTGACTGAAACCCAAAGCAACTCAAGAGCTGCCAGCTGTGGAGGGACCAGATGTGGCACTGGGACACACAGCTGCTGACAGACAGAGTACTATGTGTCCATCACCTTCAACTCACTCGATTGCCAGTTGCAGCCAGACCACATTGAAAATTAATCCCTATGATTTTGAAGTCAGGATTATCACTGGGGAATGCCTGACTCTAATGAAAAAGACAGTTCAAACCTAGAAATCTAATGAAAAAGACCTCTCTGGCAACACAACTTCAGATTAACATCTACAGTCAAGTCCATACCCATAAAAATTTCTTATATAGGGCACTAAAAATATTACATCTGAGGGTCTGAAATTATGCTGACAAGACTCTTTTATTAATAACCCCCCAAAATTCAATTTAATTTCTGTTGTAATCACCAGAAATAATGCCAGTTAATGTGTCTGATATAATTCCCCAGGAAAAAGCAAAAGATTGTTTTTTTTTTTTAAAGAAAGTGAATCTTGAATTTGAGTTGTCTTATCTTTTCAATTTCATCTTAACTTTCACATGGCTATAAAATAACAGCACAGTAATTTGTGTATGTTTAGAAAATATATTTTTATTACATCCATTGTAGTTGATTCTTATCAGCTTCAAATAATGTTGCCCCTTTTCCACTAGTATTATTGAGAGACGATCCCCAACTTTCTCACCTACACGTTATTATACTATTATTGCCTTAAACATTTGTGTCTCTCCTTTCTTCCCATCCCCAAGCTCTCTCACTATCTAACAGTTTTTCTTATTCTGGAACTAATCTGATTGTACAGGTTGAGGAATTTTTAAGTGACTTTGTATCTACAAGGATCCCACCAGGCATAGCAAAGGGGCACTTCCAAAATATGACCCGGCATATCATCCCCATAGGTAATTTGTTAAAATTGTTAATATAATTTTTTAAATGAATAAATAATGGCACTAGCTTACCACTATCATCTTTTCCAGTCAAGATGTTCTGTTCAGAATTGAAAACACTGCATCAAAAATGATATGATTTTATGGAAATATATATACTTTTTTTCAAATGTCTGCAATCTTTAGCCCATCCAATCACAAATGGGAATGAATGATATTTCAGGTGAGAGATATTACAAGTTCTCAAGCTGTTAACATAGGTTTCAATCTGTGCTGGGGCATTTTAAAATATGCAAAATACATTTATGTTCTTTATGAAGTCAGACAGCAAAAAGGAACCAAAACAAGCTGCTATAATTTGGTGGCAGCAAATTCAGCTGCTGTACCAACAAGATTGGAGTTATCTTCCAACTCTGCTGGGTATCCAGCCCTTCCTTGAGGATAACTGAGTGCTAATTCAAGTGAAGGAGACAGTGGACCAAGAGAGTTTACATAAAATATGAACAGCCCCAACACACATTCCTCCTCGTAACTACTTCTTCATATAAACACAGAGATGCATAATCACATTCACAGGGAAATAAGATAAGTCAAATCCATTCGCTGACCAGCAACACATTATGATTAATCATTTAGTCCTATATGAGATGAGAGGAGCATATTGTAAGACAAAAATAATGCACTTACTTAAGTAGCTATGTTTTTCTTATTTTGTATCTTTCCTAACTAGCATTTCAATTCATGATCAGGATTTAGGATTAGGTTCTAAAGTATGTTTCTTTTTGAACAATATGATCACTTGGTCATTTGTAATGGTCTGGAAAGAGTATGTGCTCAGCATCTACTGAAGTTCAACTCTAAAATAATATTAAACAGTGGCAGGTATGTTTTTTAAATAAGAAGTCACAAGTTAAAATCAAATATAAATCCTACACAAAAATAAGTGAGTTTTCAATTGAGTGAAAGAAACTGTTCTAGACAGAAAGATAATCTGATGATTCAAACATCTGAATGAAACAATTGTCTATGGTTCAGGAAAAAATCTGATATGGTATTTAGGATAAGCGCAGTAATGTAAATGTGCAATGCCCAAATTCATATGGCAGAAATCTGACAGATTTAGTGACTTGATTATTTTTGGACACTCATTTCCTAATGAAATGCTGCCAACTTTCTATATGCACCACACTGGTCTTGAATAAAAGACAGAACTCAAACAAGAAGTCCCATTGGAAGAGTGTATAAACTCAGCCTCAGCTGTTTGTGGTCAATTTGTGCATTCCAAATGAGATCCATGGCAAACTAATAAATGTGTCAGATTCTCATGTTATGTTTGTTGCCCAAATAAAATAATCTCCTTAGTTTGGCACCAGTCATAACAAGAATAACCCACATCTATTTTGGAAGACTTGTGAGAATCTTGTCCTAAGTTTAGACATTTGATTCATGTGCTGGACGCAGCATTTTAACTCACTTGAGGGTGGAACAGCTCTGGTGGCATTTGATTTGCATAAGGAATTCTGATTCTAGGTAGCCTCAGCTCACCTCTGCCCTCATCTACAAGAATCTGTAATTTGTTCTCACACTTCTTGCTTTCTCAACATCTCTCAAAGATGTCCCATTACCATCCGACCGAGCACAGGACTGTGATCGAGTCTTGACATGCCTCATCTCATTAGTGCCTTTTTTAATCATCAAGGGTGACAACCCATGATAAATTATGTCAAAACACTGGATTCTAAATGAGGAGAGGGAAAATGAGGAGAAAGTAATAAACTCTAAAAATAGATACGTTTCATCATCTAATTTTGAAATTGAGAGAGAGGGAGGAAGGGAGAGAAGAGAGAGCAAGAGAGGAGAGAGGGAGGGAGGGAGGGAGAGAGAGAGATCAATCCTGGGGCAAGGAATGCATTGAGTTGGGTAGAAGGGTGACACATTAGAAACCTCCCAAAAAGAAAAGAAATAGGAAAATAGGAGCAGGGTCATTTCTCAGTTCTGTTGCTTTACCTCTTTGTCTATCACAAAATAAATAATTTGACTGAAACCAAGAAGAAAAAAAGGAAAAGTCTGGTATCTCAAATGCTGGGTGCTTGGTTAGTTCCTCAGTAGCCACAGGCTGCCTCCTGGAGCATAGCTGGATAAAAGCAGAGGAAGCTGGACAAGATTCATCAGGGAAAACTGCTGCAAAAACTATCGCATCACCAACAGAGTAGCCACAAGGAAGCAGCTCTATCCCACAGAACCTCTCCAGGACCAGGACAAGCGGCAGAAGTTCCATCATCACTCGCGACCTCATTGAAAAGAGTACCTATGTCCTTGGTCACTGCACTTTCATTCTGCTAATATGAGAGCTTCTCACCACAATAAGTGAAAGGCTCTGGGAAAACAGGCAGGGGGAAGATGGGGCAGGTGGATTCATCAGGTCCTGGAGCTCCTGCTTTAAAGATCTCTTGGAGTTCTTCACCACATTGGTTAGAGGTCAGGCTGGTTCTCTAGAATACATGTAAGCATAGCTTTTAAGTGAATGAATGAAAAAAAACAGCCCCAAACTAGGTTAAGGCATGCACCAGGGTCTTGATCTTTACCAAGCAGTCAAGCAAAGCTAAAATCAGTTCTTACAAATCTCCTGTGACAATAAACAGAACTGAATCCTGAAACACACAGTGGGTCTGGTTCTCATTGCTGTTAATTCTAACTGAGGAAAGAAACATCTGAATTGAAATTTAAGGCCTCAAAAACATGTAGAGGAAAGTGTTTGGATTTTTACTTTTCCACAAAGTATTTCACTAGATAGAATATCAGGTTTAATCTGGAGAAAAAAAAGATAACAGAAAAAGTGAATTTCTACTCTAATCCTAGAAAATTTTATGTTTATACCTTACCTTAATGAAAATTAAGGTGACAGATGATCATTTTTATAACTTTGGAAACTTTATTTCATTGCAAATTTTAAGTTAATTTGGCAAGTAAAACCATCTGGCATTTATCACAAGATTTTCAATCTCCCCATCTGAGAGTACAAACCTATCTTAGTCTAGCTTACCTCCTTTACTGCTGTGACTATTAATCTTGATATTTCAACTTTGTTGAATGAGGAAATGCCTAGAAGATTAGTGTTCCGGGATGTTTGGATAGGTTGTGGAATTGTGAAACTATATCTCTTCCCTTGCCCATTCCTCTGGCACTTTTAGTAGGCTGTTTGCCGGCTACCATGAGCTAAGCAGCTACGTTCCACTGCATCCATCTGCCATGACTTTCCTGCCTTGGAGCCAGCTCACCATGGACTAACTCTCCTGAAACTGTGAACTAAATCAAATTTTTCCTACCTTAAATTCTGAATGTTGGGCACTAGGTCTCAGCAACTGGGAATCTGACAAATATAACTGCTCTTTTCCCTTTAGAGTCATGCTGTTTTCAGGAAATCTATATTTCCTATATCGTATCCATGCCTGTATCTATGATACCTTGACATTTCTGCTACTACTCCAACAAAGTCTCTAAAGCCCCAGCATTGCCAAATCAAAAAGACACCTGGAAACTTTTGACTCATTTCCCACTTGCCCTTTGGAACTGTCTTATCTCTGTGTGGTTCTATTCCTCTACTATTCTTTTCCTATTCCACTGCCATCTTATCTTCCATGCTTATCATGGTCAGCTTTTGTCCTGTCCTCTGTGAAGTGTCTTGGTCCCCCAGAGATCTGTCCTCAACCACTATCTTCTTAACTTGCATACATTCATGCTGGTGAGTTCTAATGAATTCATAGCCACAACTACGACTCAGACTTTTTCTTCCTCCTGGCCCTCTGCCCCATCCTGATGCATCTGGTACACAATTTGGGGAACAAATTAGTACACTGTTGGGTAACAGACACATAGTATGTCCAGGATGAGCAATTCATGAGTGAAAGCTTCTGTCAGATGGAAAGAAGATCGTGTTCTTAACTATTCATGAGATGTAAGGTCTAGGTTCGAGAAAGAGGAGGATGAGATGCCTGGATATCAAATGCAATGCCCTATAGCTATCCTGTGAAGTCAATGTCATCATTACTCTCCTATTATACCTATGTAGATACCGGATGGATGAGTATTTCCAATCATAATATGTTTGATTCTAAAATGTATGTTATTTTCTGCTGTACTATACATCCCCTACACATACTCACATCAATCAAAATAACTGGTGGAGAGAAATCATTCTCTTCTAGTTTTGAATAGGATGCCCTATAGCTTGTCATGTTGGGGGACTCTACTGAATCAATGGTATAATGGAAATGTATCAAGATCACTTGCTATTATCCAACTGAAGTAGTAAGGCACTGGGAAGGCTTGGGCTGTGCAGCCTAAGGAGAACCATGCAGGAAGGAGTTCTCTAAGTGGCCTCCATAGATGGAGGGTGACCCTACCTCAGCACTGTGTGGCAGTGAGAGGACAGGCCAAGTCAGCCATGCCCCATGGTAGACATCACTCAGGAAACTGTTTGACAGATTCCCAGATAAAGTCACAGAAGAACTGTTCCAAAGACCTGGAGCTCTCATGAGTTTGAAACCAGAATCAAGAAAAAAACAAAAACTAAAACAAAAAAAATTTTATCACTTAAAGTTTTGCCTTGGAATATAATGACTTTCACAGAATCCATGAAATTCACATGACTAAAAATATCAATATAATTTTCTTACTTTATTGAAATAAACAAATCACATTCGAAGATGTGATAACTCTTCCCTTTTCAGCTGCAATGTTTAATTCTGTAAGTACACACTCTAGAATGGTGAGAGGAAACACATCTGAAAAGCTATTAAGATTTTATCAAACGTTATCAATTCACAACACAGAAGTATGTCACATACATGAGTGAGAAGGATTACCTGAAATAATTATAAATAGATTTTTTGCTCACAGCAAATTCACAACAGGGCTCTCTTAATAAATAGTGTCCTTTTACTGTAAAGTTGAATAAGAAAGGGATTAATTCATGGTCTGTAAACATATCCCAGCAGGGCTCAAGGGACAGTATCTCAATAGACATCTGGAGAAGCCCCTGATTAATTAATAGATTAATTAATCAGACAGGTATACACTTTGGAGAGAATTTAATTGTTTGGATTAATAACCCTGCTAATTAATCCTAAAAATTATCAACCTTACAGCTGAGAAAATATTGATTTTCTAAGAACCTAGTGGTATGATAAATAGCCTTTTAAAACACTCAGTGGCTAACTAGACAACAGCATCCCAGGACTCAGAGCTATCATAACCCAGCTGAGTCCTCAGCGGGTCACTGTGGCCCAGCACCTCCCCTTCCGTGCTTCCCCCACCCTGTCACCTGCATGACCAGCACTGTAAGCACATATGGCAAGGAAGGAAAGCCCTCATAATGTGTTTATCTGGAACTAAAATAGCATGGCATTAAAAAGTAAGCTATCTTCTTAAATTAATGTCTTAACAAATTTTTTAAAATCACTATTAGGTGATACAATTGGTCCATAGGGCTTTTTTTCAAAAGGAATAAATCAAAGTAGAAACAGATCTTTTATCATACATCCAACAGATGAAGGGGACCCATACAAATATTAGTAAATAGGAACATTTTTTGAGTACATAAAACTGATAACTTTAAAGGAATATGACTATAACAAATCTAAATGATGTTTATAAATCACTCTTAGAACTTTACAAAGTTTTGGGTGACAGCTCATTAGGAATTGGGGCAAGGGAAACACTAGAGTGATAACTCATTACTCAAATAGAATTTTTAAAATGATATTCTTAGAGTAAATGATAATCTCATCTTCTCTAGAAAATAAATGCAGAAGAAGAATGCATTGGTCTCCAGTAATCACTCATACACACACACACACACACACACACACACACACAGCCAAATGTTGCCAGGCTAGTCATAAACATAGACTAGTAAGGTTAATAAATCTCTAACTGAAGATATACTTTACAATCAAAATTTTCAAGTTATACTAAGTTAAAAACTTAATAACAGAAGAAATTTACAATACTGAATATACTGTGAATAAAGACATAGTATGGCTGAATAAATCTGCCTATACTGTGACGCATGGTTGGGTGAATGTTAATCAGTATTCAAAAATCATCTCCATAGGAAAAAAAAAAAGCAAACACAAAATCCTAGCCAACAGGAAAAGTTTAGGAGTATAAAGGAAATATTAAAGTAATCTGGTGTTCTAGACAAAATTTACTTATTTTTAAAAAGTCAGTAGCACATTCATCAGTATTTTCATATTAAAATTATAAGAACAGGACTGGGGGTATAGCTTAGTGGTAAAACACATGTCCACTATACACAAGGTCTTGGGTTTGATCTTTAGCACAAAAAAGGAAAAGCCAAATCCCAAGAATTACTGTTGAGTTGCATATAAGACATGTTACCAGTATTTCTCAGGTAAAAAAACAGAACCTGAGGAATGTGGATGACTTGACTATGAATTTAAATTTAAGAATTCAGTCACTAATTAAGATTAAGTGGAGAGTTGGGGCAGGAAGACACCCAGCAGAGGGCACATTACTAACTCTATGGGAAATAACAGAAACAGTGGGTGAAACATGGACTGAAGATAAGTTAAAATCTGGGTGCCAATGGCTAACTTTGGGAATCCTTATTCTAAGTTTCAAACTATTAAATGGGTTAAATAATAAGATCTATGTGATAGGCTGAATGTAAGCATTAACTCATACCTTACATGTAAAACTTCTGCATGGTATTATTACTCATAATGCTTCTTACTGTCATTATTTTGAAAACAGATGTCATAGTTTGTGCCCACATCTCAAGTATATTAGGAAATTATTAAGGGGCTTCTGAGATGGAGGGAATCTTGGCATTATATCAAGTCTCAAGATGACATGTTATAGGATCGTCTTCACAGGTAGGGAAAGTTCTAAGAGAAATTATGAAAATATTCCTACTAAAGTGAATAATAGTTACAGTTTTGCAACAACAATTTTTGTCAAGTAGTTAAGTTTCATTTTCTACTTGGGGCTGGAGAAGGATGTTCTGGGGAACAAATAGTTTAGTATAAAGGACTGTCACATTCGAAGTTTACTTTTCATCTCCAATTTCTGAGGAAAGCAAACATCAGTACTTAACAGAATGGCACTGAGGTTACTTATGCTTTCCTTGGTAGCTTTGGAGCAAGCTCTGAACTCTGGAAGAGCTGGAAAGCCAACAGAGTGAACCTTGAGTCCCCATGTGGTCAAAATTCAGAGACATGTTGGCTGGTAACAATTCCTGATGAAGACATTGTTAGTAAACTCCCAGAGCCAGAGAGTTTAGATGGACTTTACCCTTCCCCTCTACTTCCTCCAGCTTGACTTCCTATTTTCAATATTAAAGAGAATCCTAGGAGGCTAAGGTAAAAAGATCACTGCAAGTTTGAGTCCAGCCTGGGCTACATAGTGAGTTCAGGGTAGCCTGAACCATACAACCACATTCTGCCTCAAAAAAGGGAGAGGGAGGGAGGGAGGGAGGGAGAGAGGGAGAGAGAGAGAGAGAGAGAGAGAGAGAGAGAGAGAGACAGAGACAGAGACAGAGACAGAGACAGAGACAGAGAGAGAATCAGTCATCATAACTACTAAATCTTTTTAATAATATGCAGAGCTGTAGCCTTGGACCTGACTGAGAATGAGCACTTTGTGAATCAGAAAGTAGGAGAAGCAGACACCAAGAGGATCCAAAGTATGTGGGGACACGATGATTCGTGCAAAACTAAATGATAAATAAGGGTACAGATATGAGTGTGAAATCAGTTGAGCTTCAATATCTGCATTTTATCCTTTATTTTATCAGGAGTGAGTCTCCTGTTTGGGGATGGCAGCTCAGCTAGCATGCCTTGTCCTCCATTCCTGCAGAGCCTTGTCTGAGTCCCTAAGACCATGTCAGCTGCCTCTCCAGAGATCTCACAGTTCAGTGCCCAGCACCATCGGAGCACTTCACCTATCCCCATATAGCTACCTCTTACTTGAATAGGGGAGGAAAACGTTGCTCCTCCAGATAAGAATCAAAAGAAGCCACTGGGGGAGTGACACAATTCCTAACAGCAGAGCATGGTCTATGTTTAGCAATGACCTGTACATTTTCTTTGAATAAAATGGGCGAGGCACTCCAGGCCCTAGGGAAAGAGCAAAACTTCCTAGTGCTTTCCAGTCCTAATTCTGATATCTTTGCCTGTAGTTCCTCCAGGCTGGACACACCGGAAAGACCTCAAATGACAAGCAAGGTGCTTGCCAAGGGGCCACACAGCCTTAGAGCCCTGCTCAGAAATGCCCAGGGGGCTCTAAGCTTCAAGTTTCTGGAGAAGGTGCTCCTCCAGGTTGGAAAGACTAATATATATGGGTGCTACATGCTTGGCACAGCTTAAGTTATTTTCCAAAATCCTTATTCCTGAACATTATCCCTACAAAACAAGAAGAAAGAAAGAAAGAAAGAAAGAAAGAAAGAAAGAAAGAAAGAAAGAAAGAAAGAAAGAAAGAAAGAAAGAGCAGACTAACCCAGACATTGCTGAGCTTCTTCTGTTCTGGGCACACAGCAGATACAGGGACAGTCAATGTCTCATTCCATAGAGGAGTTCTTATTCAATAGGAATTATGCCTTAGTTTTATGCTTTCTTCTTAAATAAATAAAATATCTTATCATTCATATGGGGAGATGGGTATGGGCCTTTTAAAACATAAATACAATCTCTCCTGGAAAAATCCAACAAAATGTTTAAAACCACTAAACCATCATGATTCTAGCCCTTACTTCAAATAAACAGGATAAATAAACGCTCCTTTTTCTGAATTTCTAATTTAGCAAAGCCTTTTAGACATTTCTAAGAGCAAGTAAATTTCATATTTGCATCTTATTTGAAATGTTCTGGTATTTTGCTAGATTTTTAACTGTGGTTTGGCATCCCTGAATAGTCTATTTGGAGATATAAAGCAGTATCTGCTCCGAGTTTCTAATTTTGGACCTATGAACACATACATATGCATGTACATGTTGAGAATGTCTGTGATGAATAAATTATTGCCTGGCTTAAGAAGGGACAGAAGCTGGAGACATGCTAGGTAAGTATGTATTAATGCCATTGGATCCCATTTATTGAGTGCTATGAGTTAGGCACTCCTACTTATACTATGTATAATTATCACAGCACTCATAACAATTGCTAGTACTAAGCACTTTCTGTATGTTGTTTATTCTTAGAACTTTTATATTTATCAACATGCATGTTAAATTATAGTAAAACTGGGATTCCTACCCATGCATTTGGGCCCAAAACTATAGGATCACAGCTCCTACACTACACTGCCTACTGGCAACCTTGGGGGCTACTGGCAACCTTGTGGACAGGTAAAGATGGTGCAGTTTAGAGGTGTTGGCTACCTTCCCCAGGGTCACAACCAGCAAATGGCTAAACTGGGCTTAAAACTTGGACAGACTGACTCAGCTCCCACTCTTCACATCTCATACAGTCACTTTAGATTAATCTCAACGGCAGGTCCAGGAAAGATGGGGTTGTTTGGTGAGAAACTAAAGTGAAGAAAAGTGGGAAGAAGTGAATCGAGTCCAAAATATGTGGCAGGCCAATGGATGTAATCATTATGTACTACAAATGTACTAACAAAAATAAAAACTTAAGAAAATATATGGAAGGTGTTCTAAATGTTCTTATAAATAGTCTAATCAAATAAATGACTGTCCCAACTTTTGCAAGCAAAAGGAGGACGGGAGCTGTTGATAATAATGCCAGAAGAGCAGGCATACACTAGGAATGAGCAATTGAGGAACAGGGCTCTGACATAACATCAGGCCAATAGTTCAGTGAATCAAAGTACTAGAAGAAACGAGTAAAAAATCCAGAGGAAAAAACTTTGTCTCAGTAAATGATTCTTATAAATAACTTAAAAATAATATTAGCTCGATAAATTATAGGAGTAGTAGTCTTCTGAAAGCTACTTCAAAATCATAACACAGAATTAGAAAATGCTGCATTCCATCTAGGTAACTGTGATGATTCACTCACCCCATGCCAAATTATTCATATTGAGTATTTATCTAAAACATTTGAAAAGAGAGTAAATGTATATCTGTGTTTCAATTTACCAACAATATTTGTTTGTAACTGCCTTGGTTATTTTTCCCTGTTGTTGTTGAAACAAAATACATGATGCCCAAAATTAGGGAAGGAAAGTTTTATGTCTTACAATTTTGGAGATTTTGGATATTCAACTAGCTCCAAGCAGCAGGATGGCATGGTGGGGCTGCCATAAACAGCAAGCATGAACAGAAAAAGAGAAAAACACACCTTCTTCCCTTACGCTATATGCTGGCTCCAGCCCTGGGGAGGTGTAGTGCTCACACCACCAACCCTAGCACTAGACAAGGAACCAATCACAAATGCTAGATTCAGCAATCTCCACGATTGCATGAGATTTGGGAGGGCCACTGACATAAACCATGACAGTAAACATATAATGGTATAATGGTTTATTGATTGTGTCAATTTGAGAAGTTTAACTAAATCAGCTCAGCAATTCTACCCTAGTTGTAGAAGACCCAACCTAGGGCAGCTCATCTGGATGGTACCAAGAGGAAAGGAGGAAGGATAGAGCTACTTTTGTTCTTTGAAAGACCTCCAGTCTTTGCTTTCAGCTTGAATGTCATCTCCTGGCTTCCAGCACAGATTCTTGTTTCCAGTACAGATCCATTCAGCCTTCTGGCATAGACACTTCAGCCTTCCATCTCAGACCATCAGTCCTGATGTAGACTCCTGAGGGACACTGCAGTGAGCTCCAGACCTTGGACTAAACCCTTCTGTCTCCAGCATGCACACACCCTCTGCCTGCTTTCTCATCCAGCTCTGTGGCTAATTGTCATAAACCAGTCTTACAATTTCTTATATTGTGTTATATCTGTTTCTGTAGTAAAACACTGACTGATACAAATGGTTACTCTTAAGAACAACAGAGGAAGACTGAAAACAACTTTGGATTTTGTTTCTCAGCCTTCTACTACCTTTCCATTGCTCGTTTCACCTTAATTTCTCTATTTCCAATTTATAAAGTCCATGAGGGCAATGTCTCTCATTGTAAGAAGTCTATATTTAAAGCCTAAACTTAAAAAGTAGATACAATAGTTCCACAATTCATTTTGAAAAAGGCAAAGCTTCATACATAAGTTTTCTTCCAGAAAAATGAATCTCAAGGTCTAGCTGTTTACTTTTACAAACTTAGATATGAGTAGA
The DNA here is from genome assembly GCA_004027455.1 of Hydrochoerus hydrochaeris. Classification (NCBI taxonomy): domain Eukaryota; kingdom Metazoa; phylum Chordata; class Mammalia; order Rodentia; family Hydrochaeridae; genus Hydrochoerus; species Hydrochoerus hydrochaeris. Next base: position 83,245 of record PVLA01002651.1, read on the forward strand.
GAAGAATTAAATTGTAGGAACTTGAAAAAACAAAATATGTAATTGCTGTGGTTGATTCTTAAGAGCAAACTATGTCAGAGAGTCCAAAAGAGACTCCAGAAGAGAAAAAGTCCTGCCAAATTGCTATGGTCATTCTCCATGTTTAAATTTGACTCCCAGTGCAATGGTACTGATAGATATTGGGACCTTTGAAAGATAATTAGGTCATGGAGGCTTCAGTAATTAGACTTAGGGATGAACTGATACCTTTCTCATCAGACCAGGTTAGGTCTCTTGAGACTGGACTAGGTCTTGGAGGAGCAAGTTGGATCTAGCAAGACTGAATTAATTATCCTTGAGAGTAAGCTAATACTAAGTGAGTTTGGGACCTCCCTTGGGTCTCTCACTTCCTCTCTCCCCATGTCATTCCTCTCATCAGCCAAGCAGATATCCATGCCATGCTTTGACCTGTGAGCTAAATAAATATTTTTCATTACATATCACTTACACTTGGGCATTTTGTTACAGTAACAAAGTGGACTAAGACAAAAGTCTTGAAAAAACTGCAAGAGAAAAAGTAATTCTGTTACTTTTCAGGTTCAGTTGCTAGAAGCCCTCTCTCTGTTGGTATATTCATACATTCATTGCTACATGAGAATAGATGCTCTTTTAGCTGTACTTATTTTACAAATTATAGCTTTATTACAGTAGATTTTTTGCAGAACAATATGTCTTAAATTGTCATTGAAAAAATATTTTTACCAGGAATTACAGTTATTGTAGGTTTGAGAATGCAGTGACAAAAAAGACACAATCCTTACTGTCTTGAAGTTTATAATCAAACAGGCAAAATAAGGATTCAACAGGTTAAGCACACAAATACTCTAAAAATTCATAATTAAATATATTAGGAAATAGTACTTTTTTGCAGATCTTAACTTTACAATCAATGTTGCAGGAAAGCAGCTATTTTTCAAAGCTCAAAATAACATACAGTAAAACTATAGATAAAGAGAGCAAGAAAATGGAAAAATGCTAATGTATATCTTCATTTTACTTCTTATTTCATTAACTGGCCTTCACTGTTTTATTTTTGCTACCACAAACTCATTTCCACTTTCATGTATATTCATCTTTATGTTATTTATAATATAAATTATAATAGCTAATACTTTAGCTCTCATAAATATTACACAGTATGGAAAAAAATCATGACTTTTCAAAATCTAGGCAATATGGATTTATTTAAAGAAAAAATGTGGTAATGTTGCTTAGTTTAAACAGGGAGTTCAGGCAGAAATATTTAACCTTGCCATGTGGTTATTTCTCTGTAAACACACACCTTTTTCACATTAGCATTAACACAGCTATTTCTTCCCTCGTTGTTCCTCCTCCACCCTGTGGAAGGCACAGGCATTTTAATCTTTATCTAAGAACAAAATTTCATAAGATTCAGTATATTTTGCATATATGTACACTAGAGTTTCTCCTGCCCTCTTAAAGTAAGAAAAATATTTCTGTTTCCATAGCTTTCCAAATACACACATCTTGACAAATTGGTTTGTGATCATATGAGACTAGGCAGTTTGCCCATAATTGAAAACATTTGCCAACAAGTCACAAGCTGCCAAGAGCAGCGGTGACAGCACTCTGCATAAGAGCCCATGATCCCTATGTAAATATCGGGGCTTCCTGCCCTTTCCAAAGCAATGACTCAAGTGCATCCGATTGGCAGGTACCTTAATTAGTCATGGCGCTGTGTAGTGACCATCCTTAAGGACAACTGTTATCTCAGCTCCAAGCTCCTCCTCACTGCCCAGCCCACTCTTTGATGTGACCCATTTATTTGTCATGACCACATTTCTCAAAGCTGGGATATGAAAAACATTTTATTTCAATTACAACTCTTATCTCTTTCTGCAGTCCTTTCCACAGGATTTATAGCAACACTATAGTTTTACATTCATAGAGTGGATTTTGTTTTTCACATCCAAACTGAGACAGTACTGGAACTTAAAATAAAAATCAAAAAGTCTTTAGAAATTCTTAAGCATAATCTGTGTGCAAGTAATCAAAATCAAAACTTAGACTCCTTTTATAAATGGCAAAGAAATGACAGGTTCTTAATAGTATATAGGAGTTGTTTGTCCTGCTAAGAAGAAAGTAAGTTGCTAATTTTTTGGAACATTTTTTTCAGGTCATTATGGAGTGATTTCTTATGCTACAGTAGTCATTTAGTAAATAAATTCCTATCGGCAAAGAAAGTTAACTCATATACTAAACAGAGCACTTAGTTTTCTCATTAAGACATTTTTGTCATATATATATAGAGAGAGAGGAAATAGTGAGTTCATAGCTCTTATGAACAAAATTTCATTCCCTTTGGCAAGATTAATCACTAACTTTGGGAGATATCCTCTGACTTAGTCACCAGAAAAGGGTCCATGCTGTAACTCCACCAGCCTCCCCCTTTCCCTCCTCCATCCCCTTGATAATATTTAAATTGGCAGTTATAACTCTAGTTTTGCATTTGAACCTGCAGTATTTAAAAATCCTCCACTGGCCTCTATCCCTTTCCATCAGGGATCTTCCATCTAGGTGCTGCAATGACAGCCACGGGATTATTATGTCACTATTAATGGCTATTAGCCTGTCATTGGTCCCAGAATTCCCCCCATAAATAAAAGTGGCTCATATCAGTGTCTGGGGCATTGTAAGTTGGGGGCAGAGCACATAAACATGAATAAGCACAACTTTTAGAAGAAATTCCTTCCTCTAGATTCTTCTGATGCCCTTTTCCATTTATACAACCTACAGTACATTATTAAAAACATCGGTTTGGTACATCTGTTTTTACAAGCAGCTGCTTTTGTAAAGTCAGAAATGATTTCTCTCTCACACCCTTTTTCCTTTTCTGTCACATTTTCTAATAAAGATTTTATAGCTGGTATCATATCTGCTAAAGATAACATACAAGATACATTTTGCTAGGCACTCACAGAGATAACCTAATTAGTGGCCTGAAAAACTTTAAAGAAAAATACATGACTCTATTTACTGACTCAAAGAAGGCATATCACACCAACAAAATATGGATATAAATGTAATGCATCTACTAATTTATCAGTGATCAGACGCTGTGAAGACTCAAGAGAACGAATGCCCCAGAAAGCTAACATTGTCCTTGTGCCTCATTAGCTGGAAATGAGGATGGAGTGCAGCCAAAATGGGAGAAGGACATGGAGAAGATTGGGAAGACACAGATGGGACCACTGGCAGGCTAAATGACCATGTCTAGGACTCTGATACAGTGATCTTTGGTGTCTTAGAAGGAGCATGTGGGGAGAAGGATTACAGAAGCAACAGATCAAACCACAGAGATGAAAGAATTCCCTCGTCAATAACATAAAAGTGAACAACATCCCTTTGAGGAACAAAAGCAATTCTTTCATTAAGAACCTTTGCAGGATATTTATAAACCTTCCATTAATGGATGGGAAGTGGCTGGTGGGGATATTTGTTTAGTGACTTGTGTTTTAATAATCATGAAATTCTTATATGCTGAAAGTTGACAGTAATAAAGGAAAAATGATTATAACGTACCAATCACAGAGAAGAATTGTTAGTATACTGCCATTTCACTTTCTGGTATTTTCTAACCTGTACAGACTGATTAAAATCAAAATTCTTAGCAGTATTTGATAGTATTTTAAAGTCTTTTTGAAACTAGGTGAATGACTAGAATATTTTGGATACAGAAGAATGCTCAAGAGACTGCTCTGTTGTTAAAAAAGAATCAACCAATTTGTTTTGTTTTGTTTCTGTTTTGTTTTGTTTCACATTTCTATGGAACGAACCCAGGGCCTTCACACCTAGCTATATCCCCATGTCTTTTATATTTTTATTTTTAATTAGGGATGTGTTAAGTCACTAAATTACCCACGTTGGATAAACCTTATAACCTTTCTGCCTCAGTCTCCCAGAGTGTTGGGATTATAGGTGTGCACCACTATGTAGGAGTGAATTGACAATCTTTTGTGGAGCTGTTTTTTGTTCTTTTGAGAAAATTTCCCTTTATGATATCATTATCAAGTAACTCATTCTAGACCAATGGAATCTTTCTGTAAGTGTCTGTGATGTTCATTTCACCATGCTGGTGCAGGATGGCAATTGGTAATGAAACATTGGTGAGTAATTTTGTCATTTCAGTTTAAGTAGTTCCTCCATAGAACTACCTGTAACTTCCTGGATACTTCTTTTAAGTAGTTACACATATAATTTAACAGGATGACTCAGACAGACTAGAGTCAGCTAAGTATATGAATTGTATGTATTGGTTCTTTCTCATAAATAATAATGTTGTACTTTGTCTCTCCAAACAATTGGCTGTCACAATGATGACTGATTGTAGGAAAAATAAGGAGAGTTTCTTGTCATGGATCCTTAATAGGTTTTAAATAATAAAAATTAGAATGTGGCAAGCTCAAAAGCATAGCAATTACATTTCCCTTGTTTAGAATGGGATTCAAATTCCCACATTAATTCCATGCTGTGTGTTTAAATTTCAGTTCACTGAGGCTCACTGATTAGATCAGATATATCTTGCAGCATTTCTTTCAATATCTAGCTAACTATAGTATTGGATTTAGCAACAATTCCCCTTGGAGCCCTAATGTGGCATCTGGAAAAACAGCTGCTCAGTTTCATATTGGAGAAATATTCTTGTGATGAAATGTCTACGTTTAAACTAGATATGGATTTTATATATCCTGCTTCCACTTAATGAAAGGGCATGTTACTTTAAGAAATCATTAAGTATTTTAACGTTTAGTTATATTTGTATTTTGCATAGTAAGATTTTCTCAGCACTACTGCCCCCAGATCTCAACACACACCACATGCCTGAAGCAAATGTGTTTTCTAGCACCTGCAAAGGTCATGTCTTAGCTGCACACTATAACAGACACTCATTGCACAACCTTAGCTGCACAAAAGCAAGGGCTGCTAAACACAGAACTCAGGACTTCTGATCACAGTGCCAAGCCAATCATCTTCCCCACAGCTTAGGGCTCTGCAGCTTGGACATTCAAAGACATATTTGCATAGATTTTTGTAAACTGCAAAGAAGAAAATACCAATATAAATTTTGTGCTTGCTTTCTGTTTTAATTTAGTCAAAGAGGATCCCCTAGCGGCTCCCAAGGCCTTCTGCAGACATCTTTGGACAAGTCAGTCTTCAAAAAGCCTTAAAGGAATGGGATATAGCTCAGTGGCATAAGCGCCTGCCTGGCAAGTGCAAGGTCCTGAGTTTGATTCCTGGTGCCCTCCCTCAATAAAAAGAGAAGAAAAGAAAAAAGAAAAAAATGCCTCACAACAACCTTAGATATACAACTCATTTGGATGGAAACTCTTTTGATGAGGATATTTTTATTAGTGCCCATTCAAATATAAAAGTCTAAAGAATCTTAGATACAAAACAGTTTTGGATAAGCCAGCGCACAGGCGGGGTCTCTCTCAACTGTAATCCACGGAGTCTATTAGCTTCACCGCAGCTTTAACCTGTCCTTTCCACCTTAACTGAAAGCCATCCTGCTCCATAACTATAAGTGATGTCTTTCTAACCTGCCTGTTCTCCGGATCATAATCTTCCTTCCTTCTCAAGGGTTGGCCCCTTGTGATTTGCTTCATCCCTCCCCTGCATCTTTAAGCATTGGAAAGTACTCAACTCTCCTCTGCCTTCAAAACAAACCTTCCGCCAGCTTTGCATTCCTGCTAGCTGTGGATATTCCAGCTCCCCATACACCTGAATTTTCTAAAAAGCTATTAATGCCAGCTGTCTTCATTTCCTCACCTTCCAGCTCTTCCTAAAGGGTTTATCAACTATTCCCATGAACTGTTCTCACTGAGGTCTCTGATTTCCATGTCACAGGGCTCAAATGGATGCTTTTCTGTCCTTAGCATACCTGGACTTTCTGCAGCCTGTAATACCACAGAACATACTTTATCTTGAAATTGTTTCTCTTTTTTGTCTGTGATGGCTTCCATCTCTTGATTTTCTCTTCCCACCCTCTTCAAAGTTCCAGATCCTCCACCTGCACAAAAGCAATATTGCTAGGACAATGTTCTATTGCGCATCCCTTTCTCTGCTCACTACGAGGTTTATCAAACCTGCAGCTCACACACTGGACAGGCTTGGCTCATCTGGGCTGCATCAAATAAGGAAGAACTGTCTTGGGTTGCATGTAAAATATATGATATGCTCGGTATACTAAGTAACAAAACTTCTTTTATTTTTAATAATTTATTATAACAGGCATGTGTAAACTAGCTGCAGGTTAGACCTATCTATGTTCCTGCAATATCATATCCATTCTGGCTTTCATTAGTACCTGTCAGTGATCCCCACACACTTATTTTGAAAACCAGTCTTTCTCTAGAGGTAGATATCTATGTCACTTGCAGTTTTACATCTCACTATACAATAACTCAATATGGCCAAAACTAAGTTCATTATCCCCATGCCCTGCAAATACACACCTTCTCTTGTGCACCATTTAAAAACTAATGCCATCATCCATGGAGTTGCTGGACAGTCACTCATCTCCTCTTCCTCTCCTTCACCCCCATATCCACTAACACTAGGAACCTCAGAGGGGTAACAGCACAACTTTTCAAAGAACACTGTTGTCTAGACAGAGTTACTTCTTCCCTCTTGCTGTTGTTACCTTGGGAAACCTGTTAGAAGACAAGACTAGGACAAAAATAGGGAGCATGTTCTTTCCTGTGACTGGAGGATGGCAAGATGTAAACTAATATAAAAAGTCACAGCAGAACTTTAGTCCAAACCAAATATCTCTTTCTTGGTTGTTGCCCTGACACTAAAGTCAAGTATAGGCAAACAGTAAATACCACTGGAACCCACTACTTTTAGAAATAGGTGAAAATATATTTTTTTAAAAAATCAAATTTAGCACCAAAAGGAATCCAAGTACTTTAAAAACTAGAGAAAAAGAACAAAAGAATTGACTATATATGTTTTTCAAGAACATAGAATATGTACTGAACTGAACAATTCAAATGAACATTTAGACCTTGGCCGCCTAGTATGCAATCTTTAGCACATGATTATTTAAATTAATTAAAATTAAATGAAATTTCAAGTTGTATTTCTTGTCCACACTAGCCACATTTCTAGTGCTCAGTGGCCACTTATGGCCAGTAGCTGCCATAGCAAACAGAATCGAACATTCCCACCACTGCAAAAATCCCAGGTGCTGATGCTAGCTTGCAAAAATGTAATTACAGAAATGAAAAGAATGGCAAATAGAGGCAGGATATAGATTCTCAGGCAGAGATACATTTTAGGACTTTATGTTATTTAATAAAATAAGTAAATGAACATCTCAGGAGGCACATAAACAAATATGTCAGAACTGAAGAAATGGTCACCTCTTAATTGGTGGGACTACATACAGTATCCAGGGAACCTTGAGTAAGGATACCCCTGGTATTAGCATCCTTTGGGTAGCTTCCAATTTATACCATATCCCTCTTCAAAGCCTGAACAGTTGTTAGTTACAGGTTCCAGATATTCAGAAGAGCTGACTGTATTAGTCTTGAGTGTACATGAAATAATCCGATAACCAGTAGTTTTTAATGTGGCAGTTTGTGGAATGACTTTCATTTTTATGCATTAGATGCTTCTTGTCATAACCAGCTAATCATGGAGCTGCATTTTGATAATCCTTCCTGAGTGAAAGAAAAAGTAGTAAATTGCCCACACTGATACATCTCTATAAATAGCTTGATGATGGAAGATGCAAAGCCTAGCTTTCCTTAGCATGGCAACTGGCACAGAAAAGATTCCATCCATATTTGTCACACAAAAATATGTTGGACTTGTGAATGTCATTGGTCATAAACCTCAAGAAAGGTTGAAAATGCTCAGCCCAGAAAATAAAATTGACTGTTTTAGTACACCATTTCAGAATCTGAAGCTTGATACCAAGATATACCTGATGCATCTTCTTCCCTTTTCTTCAGCCCTCATCCCTGGCCAGTTCCCTCTGTTAAAAAACATTTTGCACTCCCCTTATGACTTAACTTTTGAGGTTCCTTCAATGGGACATGCTCTCCTTTTTTTACTCTACGCCACCCATCAATAACCCAAATTCTACCTGTCTTTCCAGATGATTCACCTCAATTACATATGTCTCTTTTCTTCCTCATCGCATATCAAGAATCTCTTTGACAGGAATGCTGTTTTGTTTTGTTACAGATGACTTTGTCTGAAGCTCTGTCCCAGCCTACAAATCCAGCAAATCCTTTTGTTCTCCTTTTGTTCCTTCAGGGCAGCTTCCGACACACAGTCAGTCCTATGACAGATGGGTAACTTGCCCAAGGTTGCATGGATTTAGGTATGAAAAAGGAATTCAAATTGTTTTCTTTCCATTAATGTACTAAGTTTTATCATCAGTAATAAATGTGGATTGGGTTTTTTCTTCTTTACATATATTACTCAATGTTATATATAAAATATGAAAGATAATTACCATGATTAACTCAACCTCTTCCATATATTTTCTTATGATTACAAATTTCCAATTGTTATGGAAGTATTTAGTGCCTATTATGAGCTACCACTTATTCATACTTACATTTTATTATTTTTCATGTCTACTATAACCACCTCAATCATCAAATGGATTTTTTATAAAAGTAAATGATGTTTCAAAATCATTTTTGAGTCAAAGAATAAATTTATTCTCAAGAAAATGCCTGCTCAAGTTCTGAGCCAGTGAATAAAAAGTCATCTTATATAAAGGTTTAGTCTCATAGATTTTTAAAATAACTGATGTGACTTGAAAGCTCTCTCCCTGACTAGTGAACGAGAGAATTACATAGAATAGCTTATTATTGTAATTGTAGGACAATCTTCTTCAAAGACGTGAGAATGGAAATGGGAAATGTTAGTTGCTCAACATTACTTAATGTTTGTGAAGCTAAGGGTCACACACACACACACACACACACTGAAAACTTTATATTCACACAAATAAGCGGCCACAGTATAAAAATAAAACTTAAGCAACTAGTACTTAGAATTAAAATATTTAAAAAACAAGATGTAAAAACTTACAAAGGCAAGAGAAACATGTCTCCCAATGGGCAGTGCTAAATGAATGACTGTTTCTTGTTCTTTGTTATTCTTTCTGCTATGTGTAACTTCATAAAGTGGGCTTTGAAAATGGGGTTCAACTCCTCTCCATTATGTGGCATGGTAGAAGCTCTGCCTTGCTCCTAACACTGCATTTAACAGACGTATTATTTTGATAGATTGGACCTTTGCAAGAGTATACTTGATGCTAGAATATAGCTTTCATCAGCCTATTCTTTTTCCAATTATTGGTTGAGATTACACTATGGTTTATATATATATACTTTTTAAAAAACCAATCATTGAAATCACATTCAATGTTGCTATTTTCTTTTCTTGAAAATGGCTACTTCCATTTATACCAATGTTGTCTCCAAAGAATTTAAATGTAAATATAGACTTAAGTTTTCATTCAAAAAACACTTTTTTGCCAACTTTCTCTTTATACCTCCAAAACCAGGAACTGTGCCAAGATTTTTAGAAAGTATACTTGCTTATTCTTCAAGTGTACTTGGAAGAAGATTAAAGCTTGGAAAAATAAAAGCAGGTGAATAAGATTCGTAGACTAAAAAAAATATTCAATTTATTTAATTGTCAGTTCTAAGAAAGAAAAAGGGAACAAGAAAAAAAGGAATGAGGGCAGGAAGGTGGGCAGGAAGACAAGCCTAAAAAGCTGAGGCACCAGTTTTGGTTTTTCTCAAAACCTCAATTAATTATAGTTATCAAATTAGTGAATTAACTTTTTAAAAAACATGTATATAAATACTATTTTTCCTTCTATGTGGTGAAGGTAATGAAATAGTTTTCTAAAAGGTATATTTCTCTTGTAGACATTGAGATTCCATAAAGACAACCACTGGGAGTCACAGTTTGTTATTTAATCAACTGAAGAGTTACTGACTCACAAAAGTACAGAGACCAGTAGATTACCTCATAGGCCTACTAATAAAAAGTACTTGGCCATTTCAAGTATAAATGTCTTCAATTTAGGAGAGTATTTATGGGCCATAGGAAAATCTGGAGATTGGATGAAACTGCCTGCTGGTGTTCCTAACTTTGAAAAGATTATTAATCACTTATGACAAAACTGGGAGGCTCAGATTATATAATAGAAAAAAATTTTTTACCTGAGTTTAAAATGCTAAAACAGTTTATTTTCCTGTCAGTATCTGTTAGTCAATTTCAAATGAAAATGTAATACTCTTTAGGAAAAGGAGAGAAAAAGCACCTAAAAGGCAGTGCAGTAAAATCAGTTTCCATTTGAATCTCCAAATATGTGCAATCTCTTCCTACAAGCAATGGCTGCTAATTCAGCAAGTCTGCCTTTTTGTAAATCTTGTGACAGCAAGGATAACAGAGTTGACATAAGTTCCATAAGGATATAAGTTCCCTAAGGAATTGAAACTTTCTATGTCTTAGTTTCTCCACTTATAAAACAAATTAATAATAGCAACTACTCTGTTGCATTGTTACAATATTTAAATGGGGTTTTTACGTGGCTCTTTCTAATTAATTAAGGACCTTAATATACAGATAGTAGAAAAGAGTCTGAAGCCATTTCTTCCTGGCCCCAAAGCCCCAGTCTCTTTCTACTAACCCACACATAGGTTGAGCACAAAGAATGGAAGCCTAAATGGTCCCGAAGAAATATTTAAACTTCAAAATACTTCAACAGAGTCCTAATATTTAAAGGTCAAATGGTGAATTATCAGCAGCCACTGGGAATTCTAATGAAAATATACAGTGTTTCTTTCCCTGAACCAAAAATGAGAACCAATTTCTCCTCTAAACTGTGGGCAGATGAATCAGTATTTCAAGAATGGCATCCTATAATTGAACATCATTATTAAAAATAAAAATATCCAAGTTAAAAATTATTTTTGGTCCATAGGGAAAGGGTCAAAATTATGTAACACAATATTTAAATCATTACTCAAAGACTTTCCATAAGCTAGGGCTCTCTATAAAATAGAGAAAAATGGCAGTAAATCAAACATAATCAGTATGCACAGTATTCCATGTCTATGGAGTAAATCATATCAGAAACCCATGGGTAAATAATGTTAGCACAAACTTGGCTACAAAAATAACCAAAAGAAATGCTTATTCTGAGTCCATAGTAGTGATAGACTACTACGTCTCCATTGACACAATTAAGACACAGTAGATAAATAGTAAATGGGTGGTCAAAATTCCCTTGTGACTAGACAGACAAGCATATTTCTTTGACCTGAATACATCATTTCCCCATTTAAACATATATGGAACCAGTATGGGAAACATTAAATAGAGAACTACAGTCCATTTTGGTGGCAGCTAGTGATACAGCTGCCACCATATGCAACGTAAAAATAGTTCTACCATGCCTGGTGGCTCAACTATAGAATTGAAAGCCCACAAACCATATAGTCATCATTTGAGAGACAATAACTATCTAAAAAACCTTCTACAGAGAATGAAAGGTAAGATAAAGAGGAGGGTCCACTAGAACAGTCCCGACTGAATATATGTCTCTTAGTATTCTGGTCCTGACTCTATAGGTAATCTCTAAGAAGACTGAGGTCCTCTCCTCTTCTGAGCCCTAATGAGACCAGCTATTAATCTTCTATTTATAGTATTATAGGGTTTTTTCTAGTATTTATTTCAAAATTGCTCTAGCCTCTACCCATTACTCAGTTCCAAAGAAACTTCTACATATTTAGGCATTTGGAACACTCCACTCCTGGCACTAATTTCTTTCTTAGTCGGTTTTGTGTTTGAATTTCACCCAAACCTTTCTGTGAGGTTAGATTCTGAAACCTTCCTTTCTGAGTGAAGGCCCAGGTTTCTGATGGGAACTCATGTGCATTGCCCAATGCCACCCTAAGTCTCTGTTCCCTGCATTCCAGTGCATCATCTCAAAGTGGCTCAAGAGGACTCAGGTCAAGCTTGGGTTAGCTCTCTAGAAGGCATAGGTGGTAAAACTGCTTATGTCCACATAGTGCTGTGGGGGCTCTGTAGGAACCAGGAAGGCAGTTACCTCCACCTGATTTCACAGGATGCCTTGAAGAAATGCATGGCCTGCTGCATGGCAAAGCTGCTGTACGGAGTCCCTACCAGGGCAATACTAAGTAAAGCCCAAGACCCAAGACAGATAGGGCCACAGGGCACAAAGCCAGCCTCGGGAGCTACAGTCACCTGACTCCAACATATGAGATCTGTGGTACAAAACCATGAGGGGTGAAGTCACTTAGTACCTTGAGGGCCCAACTTTCATCCCAGGGTCCAGATAGTAAGACACAGGTTTAAAAATGTATTCTGACACTTTAATGTTTGCTTTATTTTGTTTGGATCTTATTTGCTACTTCTTTCCTCCTCCCTATTCTTTCCCTTAGGAATGTGCATGTCTAACCCATACCTGCCCAGCATTGTCTTTTAGAAGCAGATAGCTTGTTTGATCTCACATATCCACAACTGGACAGCAATTGCCCTCAGTATGAGGTGCACCTGAGTCTCACCATACTTGATTGATGGATGAGAGTATGAACTTTGATATTTGAGTTAGTGCTGGAATGATTTAAGACTTTGGGAGTTACTGGTGTGAAATTAGTGTATTTAGCATGCAAGAATGAATGAATTTTGGGGACCAGGGAAAGTTTCTATGGTTTGAATGTATCCCCATCAAAACTTGGCTAATGACAATGTGGTAGTATTAAAAGAGATGAGGCCTTCAACAGATGACTGGTTCAGAAGAGCTACTCCCTTTTGAACGAGACTGAGCCCATAAAGAAGAGGCTTCATTTATCAGTGGTTCTCTTGCCCTCTGCCACTGCTGCGTGAGGTCACAGCATTTCTTAACATCTCTGGAGTCTACCAACACCTTGATATTCGACTTACAGCTCTCGCACCTATGAGAAAAATGTTCCATTCTTCACAAGTTACCCAGTCTCAGGTGTTCTGCTCTAGCAGCACAAAATGCACTAAGACACCATCTCTAGCAGGTCATCACGTCTTTCAAGTGCTCCCTCTTTTATGATAACTTATTAATCTAATCTTTCCTACTTCTTGATATATGGCCCTTCCATTTGATTCTACCTTAAATTTGGCTCACCATAAAACATGAATGGTAACAGGCTTAAGTTGACATTAAGACCTAAATGCCAGGAGATTTTTTATGGCTATAAGTTTGTGTCCTTTGATAAATTACCCAAAACTCAGCTTTATCTTCATGCCTCATCTGTAGGATTGGCATAATCTATAGATAGGGAAAACATCATAGGGCTGCAGTAACCACTGAGTGAGAGAATACACGCAAAGTGCTTTGAATTGCCTTGGCACAGATGGAATGTTTAAGTGTTGACAACTATATTTTTAAACATTGTAACTCTGTGGTTTATTTATAAATGCAAGTTTTTTCTATAACATATACTGAAAATAATTTCAATTCAGGAATCACAGACTTCTTTGATGTTCCCATCCCTGTACTTTTACCTGCCAAAATTTCCCAGTAAGGACACACGTTTCTCCAATATGACTTTCTATCTACTTATCTTACACGTTTCAAGAGGGTGTAATTAAGCTTACTTTTCAGATGACAAAATAGACTAGAAAAGATTTAGGAACTTGCATAAGGTTATACAAGCAAAGGGATCTGGGATTTATATCCAGGGTATTGTGACTCTACTGTTTTCAGGTTCTCCCCTCCATTTCATGTAATTCATGCATACTGGAGGAAGAAAAGCAAAGTGTGTAATCGCCCCAGTGTTGCAAGGTCCTTCTGAAATCAAGCCGTTGCAGTTCTCAGTAGCTTTGTGGGTCTCAAACTCAGGTCTGAGCAACCCCGGATTATTACTAACTGCTCTACACTTTTTGCCTTTCTGTTGATAGAAAGTAACTTTAAGGAAGAAATAACTTTTTCCAGAAACAAAATTATTTATCACACTTTTACATTAAATGTACCTAAATATACATATATCTAAAATGGGGTGTTAATGGCTTATACTTAGATGTGTCCCCAAATCCTCATAGGTAGGGCTTTTTGATGGTGGCTGAATCTAGAATGTGTGATGCTAGTATCAAGGGTGTGTGATTACCAAATTACTCCACTATTAGTTTGGTTAGTTCTGGGTAGGACTAAGGGTGCCCCACCCTGAGTGAAAGTGCTACCCCCCATAGGGGCAGCCTTATAAAATATAAGGGCCTGAAAGAGGGCTGCTCTGGGTGTCATTTGCTTGTCTCTGCTGCTTTCTGTCTGCCCTGCTTCGCCATGGACTGTTTCTCCTGTGCTTTGCTACCTTGCCTTGGAGCCAGCTGACTATGTACTAAAACCTCTAGCAACTGTGAGCTACAATAAACCTTTCTCCCTTTAAATTTGGATGTCTGATAGTTGGTCCCAGCAATGAAAAAAGTAATTAAAGAGGAGTATGTTCAAATTTAGCATTTTTGTAGAACAGACTATAATTTTTTTTGTATTTTGTCTAACAAACTATCTTATCTAACATGCATTGTATATAATAAATTCATTCGCCATAGCTGGATTAGCTTTAATTGTGGGGATATATTGATACTTATTGGAAGACCTGAATAACAAACCCATTCCCCAAGGTAAACTAACAAAAGGAAGCTCAGTTTCCCATATTTCAGAGTGAAAGGAATACTATCTTGGTCATCCTGTTCCTCCAGATCCATAAAATCAGGAAATTCCCTGGTAGAATCAACTTATACCACCTCTGGATTCAGTTTCCTTAAGTATGTGAGAAAGTTCATTAAGTCATTAATTCATTCATTCATAACATTAAGCTCCTACACAGTCTGAGACAATATGTCAGGAACTAAGGAAGCCCCAAGCTTAGTAAGGGCCATCAGATGGACTCACGCTTTGGTACCGGTCATCAAACATACCAGACTATGTCATTCAGTGACTTTCCCCTACACAACATGGGATTATTCAGATAACATCCATTTCCCAAAACTTTCACAGGCTGTGTTTGGCAATGCTGCTGTGCTAAATGCTTTTATAGATGGGAGATGGAAGGTGTACAAGGAAGTGACTTAGAGAGCTCTACTCACCAGGAAAACCAAGACTGAATTTGGGATTTTTTATTTATAGGCACAGATTTAACATTAAATGTATATTCTTGATTCAAATGTATCCATTTATGAATGCTGTTAGGTAGATAAACTTTCAAAATGAAACTGAAATAAAATTGATTGAACTGAAAGGGATGCAAAAGAATGCACACTGAATATATAAAGTTCACAATTGGTGCTTCTTATTCAAATAAGAAACAGATGAGGCTCCACAGACAGCTTGTTATTGATACATGGATGTGTTTCAAAGCATAGGAAGTTGGTCAAAAATGTTTTATAATAACAAAAAATACATTCCACCTTCAGAGTCATTCTAGAGTGGGGGAACATTATTCATTTAAAATTGTTCATGATTCTTCTTTTAACTTAAAAAATAAAACTTCTATAGGCAGCAGATGGGATGAAACTAGATGTATTCATTACCCAGATTCAGTTGAAAGACTTCAAAGGCTGCCTTATATAAAGTAATTCTATTAATGACATAAACCATCTTATTCTTTAACAAATACTTGCTGGTGAGCTTCCTGCATGCATGTATTTTGCCATTTTTAGAAAACTACACTTGAGTGCTATTCACCATTATCACAAAGTATGCCAAATGGGCTTAGGAGGTCAAAGACGATCTGAAGTATAGCATTTTAAAGCAGAAAGATCAGTTTTTCATTCTCGGGTGCTTCTTGCTACAGAGCATGGACTATGCTTGGAACTTCAGTTATGAACACATGTGCTAAGGCCACACCTTAAAACCATAGGTCTGAATTTAAACTAAGTCCAATCAGAAAGAAGGGTCTTCTTCAAAGATGACAAAAAACACTTCAGGTATACTCTCTAGGATCAGAGAACAAAATCCATTAGTAGAGGATATGGGAGAACATCAACTCTCTGCCACCAGCCTGATGTGTTATCATGGGGTGTCACAAATTCTGGTTCTTCAGTGTCTTAACTGCACACTTGTGAATCTGCCTAAATCATCTTTATATTCTCTTTCCATTTCTAAAATTCAAATTTTTACCTATTCCTCTCAATATTTACTCTACATCTTTCTTATTTTTAATTACTTTCTTGTCTTATATTCAGTTGGAAATAAAGTTACCAAAACCCAGCACATTGTGACATTTATATATAACCCAAAGCACTGTTACAAAACTTCAAGTTAACGTTTTTGGGCTACTTACTGTGCTGAGTATGTATAATAATTATTGTGTTTATACAAAGCCCTGAAGCCAGGAAGCAGTTATGTTGGGACTCAAATCCAAGACACTGGGTGAAGGACACCTGAGATGCTTGCTGATCTGCAGGTGACTCACAATGCTCAGGTGAGGCAGACTCAGCATTGCAGGAGCCAATAAAAAATCACATGTGGAGACTCCTCACACATGATCCCTCTTGTCACTTACTATACCCCTACCCCACCTCCCATCTGCACAGAATCACACAAGAGAAGGCCACACTCACCCATATATAACATCATATAAAAAGTATCATGCAAAAGCATTCAAAGACACATGATAACTGTATTTGAACTTTGCACACAGTGTGGGGAATCTTGTTTTTTTCTTTTCAATTAAAACTCTGATTTTCCATGCTAACATAACAGTATGATATCATAAACATTTACATGTTATCAATTTAAACAAAGCACAAACTATCATATTCATCTGTGAAAGCTTACAAAAGAGGCCAAGGTGGAACTACTTGTAAAAGCCATAACATTTACTGAAGGTACGACATAAATTTGCAAATCACAGAGCTGCCCAGGCACACATTATATGCTTCCTAATGATGTTCCAATTTAGCCTTTCAGAGTCTTCCATTAAAGTCTCTTACAAAATAATTAATAAGGGGGGAGAAAAGTGTCAATTTGCAATTATGTGTACAAAACCAAACAGTAGCTTTCCAATGAGAGTGAATCTACTGGCTACTTCAACACACACATGGTGATTTTTCAGGCCCATGCAGCCGTGCAGAGACAGCTGCATGGGTAGAACTTCCCAATGCGTGATGGCTCTAGTGATCCAGAGAGGATCCAAGAACACTCTCAAGTTTAGGGAACAGGACAACGAATAAGGAAAGGTCTAACACAGTGGTGGGAACCTTTGGCAAGTGTGCAGCAGCAGGTACACTGAGGCCTCACTGTCAGTAGGCGAGCCAAGTTGCCCTAGCCAGGTTAGCAGTATTCATACAATGGCAAAGATCACATTAATTGTGCACAAGCAAACCAAGTGCACTTTTACCTTTCAATGAAAAGCTGTTTATATCACTGAAAGCTGTCATTGTGTTTTTCTTTTAAGACAAAAGATGTTAATATATGAGTTGTTTTCTTCTGAACGAAAATCACAGTATGCCGGTTTAATTACAATGTTGGCCCTTTGTGATAAATAAGGAGTTTAAGGTTGCGGTTTGGGTTCTTGATCTCTTAAAAGGTTTGCTCTCACTGGTCTAACTTTTGTCCCATTCAATATACACTTTGTCCTTGAGATCATCAACACAGCATTTAATATGCAAAATTTCATTTAACAAAGGGCATGTGCAGATATATCTGCAAAAGATAATTTCCCATTTTTGTAATGTTTAGAAGTTGACTTATTTCCTTCTCATCCAATGGAGGAAATTTGGGGGTAAAATTAAAAAAAAAAAAAAGGAAAAAAAAATCTCCCAACTTTTAATGTTGAATTTAACTTCTTCTTTCCCTCTAAGAAAACATCTTTTAACA
This sequence comes from Hydrochoerus hydrochaeris, assembly GCA_004027455.1. NCBI lineage: Eukaryota > Metazoa > Chordata > Mammalia > Rodentia > Hydrochaeridae > Hydrochoerus > Hydrochoerus hydrochaeris. Next base: position 101,162 of record PVLA01002651.1, read on the forward strand.
AAAACCATAACAAAACAAAACTTCTTTTCCAATATTTAAATAACTTAAAAGAACATATCTGTTTTAATGTTTTAATAAGAAAATCTTTTTCTGAACTACATATTGCATTTCCTCTTTTTACCTTTCATGGAAATATCTAAAACAGGGATTAATGATCCTGGACTATAAAGTTACTTGAGTTTGCTCATTAGCAGTGAATAATATAAAGCCATAGAGGATTTTAAATAAAATAATCCTACAGTATAAGATATCTGATGTAGGAGTATATACTTGATGACTACTGACAGTAATAATAATGCAATTATTATTCTCAAATAATTCTCAAAAAAGAAAGCCAGACTGATTTGTTTGGTTCTCCACAATTTGTTTTACTTTATTTAATAAAACACCTATGTGTGTTCCCGTGATAGCTTTATTCAAAATTATCAGATCTTAACTAAGAATTTTGTGATACTTGATATTCTTCCATCTACCTGAACATGAAAGTTTGATACCTACTTAACTATTACATGTAAGACATTTGTGTAAGTCAGGCATTTTATCCAGCACTTTTGTTTTTTTGTTCTTCTTCAAGCCCCCATGCAAAGGATCTGTTAATACCATTCAAGGTTCTTAACAAAGAATAATCCACACACCCTGATCTCAATTCTCAAGCAGTTGCTTCCCAGTCAGTGGCAAGGTTGGTTTCTCTTCCAGGGGAAAAATTTGCTGATCCACCGTCGTCTGTGTGATCTCTCTGCTGGATTCATCCCAGGACAGCTATGCATGGAAAGCCCATATGTACTCCTACTCAGCAAATCATAGTCATGGTATCGGAGGAAAATGCACATTGGCCACTCATTCATTTGCACCTTGAATTTATAAACCTGACACAGCTATAAAAACAATAATGGAAATGAACAGCTTCATCTGGGTTCGCATGACTATATTCCCAGAACTGAAAAGTGCTGGTCTTTATGAATTTGATCGCTGTGTTTTAAAATCAGATTCTTTTCATTCACTACTAGACATTTACTGCACTTCTACCAAAAGCAGACACCATAGCTTTTTAAAAAAAATTCTTCTGAAAGAAAGCAAAGAGGCCTTATTCAGTGGGCCTAAGGCATCAGCAGGAGATGTCAATTTATGTGTGTTTTCTAGTCAGTTTTAAGGTAATCTCTTTATCTAAGAGGACTTGAAGGAGAAAACTAAATGTCAGGAAAGGAAGGAACAGAGGCAGTCAGCACCTACCACATGCCAGGTCTGGGACACAAACTGTGAATGTGTAGAAAATATTAAAGTCATAAGCCTCTTAAGAAACACAGGAAGTATTTATTTTTTCCTTTTCATGGACAAGGGAAAAGAAGATTTAGGAGAGTTCATAACTGCTTGAGATCATTCCCCAAGTTACAGTACAGCTCATACTTTTAACAGAGTCACCACAGGAAAATATGATTAGGATAATTCTAGAATTTGATCTAAGATTTCGGTAGTTCCAGAGTGAAAGCGCATTCATTGTTCTGTTTATTTCATGACCTCAAGGAATTGTAAATGTCTGTGAAGGGGCAGGCTGTCTGGGTTTCTAGACTCCAACCTACCAGCCTTTGTTGCCATAGATTCATTTTCTTCCAAGTTCTCTGGTTTCATCTCCCCACTGGTACAAAAACAACCCTTAAAATTTCTTCCCACACCCCCAAAACTTTTAAATGTGGAAATTTTACTATAATCCTCAAAACTCCTAAATATTAGAAAATAAAAGTTCATAATGAATCACTTAATGTTTTAGGAAATACAAATCAAGATGATCCAGATTAAAGTTTTGATTACCTTTTTGTTCCTTAGTCAATTGCTACTTCCTTCTAGTACTAAAGATAACACCAGCATTTAGATAAAAGGACAAAAAAAATACTGAAAAACTATTCTTAAGAGTAATTAACATTAACTCTACAATTCATGGTAAGAAGAGTTTCTTCCTCTTATATTTTATGTCTCCTCTAATCTTAATTTCATGTAAAGGATTAGCAGGCTTCCTTCAATGTGTCTTTGCTTAGTTTTCTTCCTCCAGCTTTAACTAAGAAGTCTATCAGGTCCATTAGCTATTCTGCTATTCAAAATTGTGACTCTTAATTTAAGCAGAATTGTTGACTTCAAATTCCAATTGCAGACACAGAAGATTTAAATTTGACAAAATAATTGAAGTTACACATTACTCAAATGGAAAACAAAACTAGAAATGATCTAAAGGTCATTTTTTGGTTTCAGTAGATTGCATCATAATGCCCGGAGTGAAAATAATAGATTTTTCAGAGATGGGATCTCTTCTAACCATAGTTCAACAAATAGATGCAGATGTACATCTGTGAAATAAATCTGCCACCGGACTGCACCTGGAAATGAGGTCTCCAACAGGAAGCAATTTATTATCACAATAAACTGCATCAGGAATCTATACAGACACCTCCACCCCTGAAACAATCTAGCTTAGAAGTTTTAAAGATACTATTTCACTTTAAAAAAGTGATGAGAGTTGACTGGAATATAATCCTTATAAAACTTCAAGCTATGATGGTTTAATATTTTCAGAATTTAATTTCCTTACATTTGAATTTAAGGGATGGATTTTACTCAGCGCCTAAATTAACTCTTATTTTAGATTTTAAAAACAGCATTGTGTTAAGATTTCTCTTAGAGACCTAACTCCTTCCGAGGGAGTCCTGGATACCAAGAGTACAGGATGAATGTAAATTTCTTTTCCTTTGAGTTTCCTATCCTTCACGACAATGCTGATGCGAATTTATATCTTCCATATACTTCTAAGTAGTGAGAACTCCAGATTCCAGTCCTACTCTAGCCTCTCAAAGGTTGCCAGCTCCAGAAATGTGTGGCATTATCTGTATCTTCCTTCTGTGACCTCCCTTCAACTATGTCTTGATCTCATCAGCATGGTTGCATTTTCTAAGCAGGAAAGAAAACTACTAATACCCAAAGGAAAAAATAATTAGAAAAACTCCAGATTCATTTTAACGTCCCTCCATTTATTCTCCTTCCCAGTTAGTTGTGGGTGGGTAGGGCTTCTGAACCAACTTCACCTTGCCATCCCCAGGCTGCTGTAGGAAGCCCACCGAGGTAGGAGGCGGGATAAGGCACTAGCTCAGGAGAGGCTGGGGTTGGGGCAGTCGCCACCAGGGAGGGGCATTCACTGTGAAGTAAAACAGCTGGCATTTGCTCAGTGTATAGCAGTCTTGACACTCTCATCAGTCTTCCCAACAAACTCCAGCCAGATCAAGTTTTTAAAAAGAAGTGGGAAGAAATGTTTCCTTGGTGATGCTCCTTAATCTGTCAGTTTTATGATTTGCCTCTATATGAAATAACTATGAAAAGCACCCTATAATATGAATTCCCTCACCACTCTACATAGAATTATATGAAATTAATGAACTTAATGAAAAGAGTCCTATATGAAGTAAAATAATATGTATATTAAAACATAGAATTAAAGCTACCATTTGCAAAATGAAAGCTAATCTGGAAATGATATAATTTCTAATTGATGTCAGACACCCACTTTCTTGAATTATACTTCAAATTAGTTATTGTCCAAATGCTTTAGCCACCTCATCTATTTTCACCAAGAAATATCACAAAATGAAGGGGAGAATCCCAAGAGACCGTGTCTCATGACAGCATATTCCTTTGTAAAAGAACTCAGTGCTTCTTTCCATGTGACATTTTGCTGCCTTATTTCTAGCGCTTACAAGTCATTACCCAGTTTACTAAGTTGATCATTCCAGAAATTTTCCAAGCAAAAAGTTAAGCTGATGAGTATTTCCAAGGTCACCATGCATCTCCCTTTTTGAAAGAAGGTTCTACATATGCCCTTTTCCAGTCTTCAGGCACCTCATCAGTCCTCCACGAGTTCTCAAAAATGATATCTAGCGGTTCTGTGATGACTTCGGCCAATTCATTAAGTACTCTAGGATGCCGGCCATGGGGACCTGTGGATTTGAACATATCTGGGTTATTGAAGGTCTCCTTTACCCCTTCTTCCCCTAGTCCATCATGGATTCCTGCTCCTGTTTTCCAGTCATCCTTGGCCCTTCCTGCTTACCATGTGAACTTTTGAAAAAACAGCTTTAAGCATCTTTGCTTTTTGTATATCAATGTCCTCCTTCAAGCCAATAAAATGAAGAATATATTTTATTCTTTTCAAGCTTGTGTTTTATTTTTAAAAAGTCTACACTTTCCTTTTATGCTCCTTGTAAGAAAATCTTAAATAAAGTATACTTCATAATAGTTTGCATTCATAAATCTATCACTCAATACCTCATAATAGCAACCTCAGAGACCAGGCTAAATGCTGCCTACCCCTGCCCTAAAGGCCTTTATCTCTGCAGCAAGTGCTAATTCAAGATGCATTATCCAAAATAAAAAAAGATTCATAATTATCTTTAATCATTATCATCTGTATGCATGAACAACAGCTTTCTCACATACTCATTGGAAAAGCATAGCTGTGCATGAGCTGGGAAGAGATTAGAAAGGATTTCTCACAAAGCAATAACCTCATACAACTCATTTGTTTGTGGTCACCAGTGACAAGGTTCTCAAGTTTGTATTATACTAATTATCTCCAAACTCTGATAGGCATTGACAGTTTCAACCCCTTCATCGTCAAAATGATCCCTCTAAAACATAGAGACAGAAATAGACTATAGTTCACTGGCCATCTGTCATGCAAATGTCACATTTTGAGAATCTCTTGACAAACCCAGAAAGAACAAAAGGGAGGAAAAAAAGGATAGTTTGAAGAGAGAAAGATACCTGAGTCTTTCCTGGCATTTTTTCTACTGGTTAAATTCAATTATTTAGTTTAACTTGAAAAACTTTTGGAATAGGTTGAAACATTTTGGTTTGGTTTGGTTTGGTTTTGTGTTTATTTTGCTTTGTCTACTCTCTCTCTCTCTCTTTGACATTGCATGTCTTTCCAACATTACACCTAACTTTATCCCTTGAAGCTGAATGAATACCAAAAAAATCATCACATTGCAAACATCATGAAGACTCTCCTGAAGAATCACCCTGCACATTTCTCTAAGGTACAACAATTTGTTTTAGCACACGCCATTCTCACCCCTGCACCAATAGTCACCTGCTAATGGCAATATGTTAACTAATATGTCATTATTAATTAGTTTGGGTGACAGCAGCAAGCCAGCACACCTAAGTAGATAGTATTATATTACTGTCTCTCCAGAGGATCAAGCTATTTCCAAGCATCTTTTTTTTTAATTTGGCCATAACACTAATAAACTATCTTACCAGTAATTAATATATTCCAAAAGTCACCCAAAAATATCCTTTTTCATGACCTGTGGAAAAATGATGTACTGCCTATCTTAACAAATCAAGTTGTCATAGAGTCCCGGAAGAGGTGAGAGGAAGTTCTATGAATAAGCAAAGTCAGCTTAATAAAGAGAAGGTTAAGCTACTGGCTATGTAATTCTCTAAGTGAAGAAATGAAAAGACATTAACAGTGAAACTTCTATTTACTACTGGGGTAAGATTACTAGATATTTATGTCAGAAAAAAACATAAAACAGAAAGATGCTTAGGTTAGAAGGGTAAGTGGACACAGAAAGACTTGGCTAGAAAAGCAAAGACCACACTGAAGTCTCAAATCCACTGCCTGTGTGAGGTAGCGTCTTGCTTGCAGTCAGGAAGGTGGTCTTGCCTCCAGCAATGTGCAAAACGACAGGGGATGTCTTAGGGCCACCATCCCCACCCAGCAGGCATTCGTACCGCCCACAAACATCTTGTCTGGAGATGTAGAGTGTGAAGATAGGTCACAAAATCCAACCACAAGCCAATAGACTCCATTACCTCTTGTGCTTTGGGGTTCACAAATAACAAATCACATTCATTCAACAAGCCCAGCCTTGCAGATCACTATTTTTCATACTTTGGGGATGAGGGTAGGAGGCAGACAAACAGGATTTCCACGACTGGGTTATGGAGAGTTTCAAGATGTGAGAGAAGGTGCAGACAACAGTAATTAGCTAAGCACATGTTGCTTCACGATCATGTGAAACGCCAGTAATAATTTTCCTGTTATGAACAGCTTCCTGCTCTGGTAGCTGATATACACTGATGATGTCCTAGAGCCTGGGTCTGAGAGATTCCACTCTTGAAACAGAACAGAAAGAAGATTTTTTTTTTTAATGCTGGCAAACTTGAAGCAGTATTTATAGTCAAAGATGCATTGCTCAGAGCTGCCCCCCTACGACACATCTCCTTCACTCTCACCCTAAATCATGTGTCATACTCCTACAAAATGAAACAGGTCTCTCATCACTCCACCAAGCAAAACAATCTGCTCACAGGTCTTTATATCTTCTTCCTTGGTGATAAGATTTACTTAAAAGTCAAGAAAACGCCTTGAGCACCATGTGTTAGCCTACCCCTATAATCCCAGCACTCGGGGAGGCTGAGGCAAGAGGGTCACAAATTCAAGTGCAGCCTAGGCAATTTATGATTTAGCAAAAGCCTGCCTTGAAATTTAAAAAGGAAGAAAGGAAGGAAGGAAGGAAGGAAGGAAGGAAGGAAGGAAGGAAAAAGAGAAAGAGAAAGAGAAAAAGAAAAAGAAAAATAGGGCTGGGAAAGTAGTTTAGTGAAAGGCCCTGGGTTTAATCCCCAGTACTGCGAAGACAGATAGGAGGGGAGGGGAGGGGAGGGAAGGGAAGGGTGGGGTGTGGAGGGGAGGGGAGGGAAGAGTGGGGTGCGGAGGGGAGGAGAGGGAGACATGAAGGCTGGCAGACAGGGAAGCAGGTGCCTAAATTTAGTCCCTTCTCAAAGTTCATGAAAAATCAATGTTGGGGAGAATAACTACCACATTATATTTTAGTTTGTAATACTTCTAAAGATTCCTTTCCTTCATACCCTGTTCTTCCTTCCTTTTCTTTTCTTGTTTTTTCTTTCTCTTTCTTTCCTTCTTTCTTTTTCTCTTCCTTTCTTTCCTTTCAGATGAGAATATTTTATGTTGCTCAGTATGTCCTTAAACTTCTAGGCTCAAGCATCCTCCTGTCACAGCTTCTTAAATAGGTGGAACTCTAGGTCCCCCTGAAATGCCTGCCTAGTTTTCTTATTTTCTTATGTTTAAAGTTTGCTTTAAAAAAAGATTGTCAGCAGTTTGCCCACATATACCAAATTATCATCTCCCTATTTTAGGAAAACATAGCCACAAGGCTTATACCCTAGGTTGTCCGTTTCTCAGAGCCCTTATGTTGGGGCCACCCAAAACCAACTCTCTACAGAACTGTGGTTCGGTTTCACTTCTGCCAGGCCCTTAGGGGACATGGAGCCTCCAGTTTCACAGTCTTGCCACAGTGGCCTGCCTATATATGTTAGAGTTCTAATCTAAGAGACAAGGAGGAGCCAAAAAAGTTATTCAGTGCAGAAAGAAATTATTACTCTGTGGTTTAAAAATTAAGATTTATGAGATTAGTTTTTTCTCAGTTGATTACTCTGATTTTTAACTGACTTGAATTCTTACTCTTGAGTTTGATTTTTTCCCCCTAATTAAAAGCAATCAGAGCTATCTGCAGCCTAAACCATTTAAAAGTTCTTTCTCTGTTTTAATATTCTTCTACAAGATGTAGTCCAATTGTAGATTTAAAACCAACAGTCATAAATTCTCCATATTAGTGTGCTCAAATAAAAAAGTACAACTGGTATGTGCAATGAATATTCTGTGTAATTTCCTCACTGTTTAAGGGGTAACTGACACACAGGGGAAAAATAAGGATCTCTTGGATGAGAAAGGAAGTACAAACCTGAATCTTTTGTGGTTGGTGACAAGACACAAGGTATTTGTTTTGGCTTGTTTTGTTTTGATTTGGTTTTTTTACCTCATAGCATACATAAGCTAAGTTTTCTGACATTCAATTGTGTCACACTGGCTGTTTTTATGGGGCCAAGAAAGGAGAGAATTTACTTAGAAGTGACTTAAATATTCCTTCAACTTAACTGTCAGACTCCCTGAGGGCAAAAATAATGTTCTACACTTCTATCTCCTACAAGAAACTGATCTTTAAGGTTGTCCACTGTTATTACTGATTGCTTTACTCATTCATAATATTGTTGTGGTGTGTTTAAATGTCCTCGCAAAACCTCATGCAGTCATGGAGGCCACTGAAACTTACGTTTGTGATTGGTTTGTTGTCTGGTGATGGGATTGTTGGTTTAGTGCTGCACCCACCCAGGGGTGAATAACTGACATACAATATAAGGGAGGGAAGGAGGAGGCATGCTTTTCCACTTTTACTCGTTTCACTCTTGTAGCTTGTGGCTACCATGAACGTCTGCCTCTTAGCCATGCCACCATGCCTGGGAGCCAGCTGAGTATGGACTGAAAGCCCCCCAAATTGTAAGCGTTCCTTCCCTATTTTGGGGTGTCAGGTACTTTGTCTCAGCAATGAGAGAAAAGTAACCAAGATAAATATTTAGGTATAATTTTTCCCCAAACCAAGTTCCTTTTCAGAAATTTCAGTCTAGAAAGTTAGACGAGGCATATACATTTCCTTGTCTAAAGAAAACCAATCCACAGCATGTTCATTACGCCTAAGTATGTCCTCATGGTCATCTTTCAGTTTTCCTGAAAGACCTCTTGGCATCAGTCCTAGAAGGTCCAGGCTGGCTCCCAGATCCCAGAGGCCTGCAAGATGCACTGAGGTTACACAAACGGCTGGGGTAGCAGCATGTCCTGATGTGTCTCTTTTCTACTAAAGGAGACTCACAGGGCAGATTTCCTAAGATTCTATGTCCTGTAAAAATATTTGACCTCCTGTGGAATGATCTACATAGATTTTTTTTTCTTTCTTTCTTCCTTTCTTTCTTTTTTTTTTTAAATTTCAGAAACAAACACTCAAATCTCACCCAACTATAAGCTGTCCTGGTCAAATATCCAATCTGTCTTCATCAAGGTGTATCCTTGGTAGGTGGTGATTTAGTGCTGTATTCCCAGAACAAATTAAGTAGATTTGAAGAAATTGCCTCCTCTGGGCTTCCCAGTTTTATCTTCCCTCAAGCCTTAATCTACAGTGTTTCATCAAATGCATAGTATACTGGAAAGGGTGCTTGGAAAATTTCCTACCCACTTATTATTCAAAAAAACTCTGAAGAACAAATTCAGAGGTTAAAACACAAAAGCATCTTTGTTGATGCTATCCTTAGGGCATTAACTGACTTTATAATTTTTCCAACTGAATAGCTACGTAAATTCCCGACTTTTTAAAAAAGCACTTTGCTGTACTCATCACTGACTGCTCTGAATAAGGTGATTTCCCACACAAAGAACAACCCACAGGGCTGAGGCCTGCCAGGGGCATCAACTGCTCCAGGAGACTGTTCCTTCGATTGCCAGGGCCTCTTCAGACCTGGAGTCAGAAGAAAAGATCAGGAATTTAACTGGCAGAAATTTTGTACTGTACTTCCAATAATTTTATAATAGTTAACAGCTGGTCACAACCAGAAGCCAGGGCCAGGTCAAACCTTTTTTAGTGGTACAGCTATAAAGAAGTGATGTGGTCATTGTAGAGGAAAGTGACTTTAAGAATAGAGAGCTCAAGTGTATTTACAGACTGCATAGAAGGATCCCATGAAGAGACAATGGGAGAAAAAGCAAAGGAATAAGAGCCTAAATTATCATTAGGTCAAGAGAAATCCTTAAGGGAGGAATTAGTCTCAGAGGAAAGAAGGGTAACTCATTAACAAAAACAAAAGTTTGGGAGACCAGCTGAGAGAGGAAGCCAATTCATTTGGAGGTGAAGGAAAGAGGCAGGGACTAAGGAGCAGTGGTCTTCTTCCTGAAAGAGAGGGTGCCAGACCCCACAGAATGTGCTGCAGGGGCAAGTTGAGCTCTAAAGAGAAGGGCAGGGGTCTCACGCTGGGAAATAGAGCTGCCTACTTCAGAAGGTAGTGTGGACTGGGTGGCATGGAAAGACAGTGACATGAGCTTTCAATTTCTCTTTGAATCATGCTTTGAGTTCTTTGATACCATTCCAACCTCCCAGCACACAGAACTGTAAACACCAGAGAGCTGACAGAGCAGCCAGTCCTCTAGCGTTCTTTGAAATGCATTCTGTGGCTATGTAGATGAAGCATATTGCTGATTGGGTCTTACCCAGGCTCCTGGGCCACCCACTCCAAGCCCTCTTCCTCCTCTCCATCTTTCCCTCATCCACATACTCATAGTAAAATAATCCCTATCATGTATTAACAGTCTTTGAAATCACCGCCAACAGCAATCTGCTTATTTCAATTATCATCCATAGATAGTCACCAATAGCAGGAGGTTTGCAGTACACACTGTGATTATTTCCTCCCACCCCAGCAACAGTGAAACTACTACTATTTACTGGGCGAGCTCTCTCAGAAGTAGGCAGTGTGCTAAGAATGTCCTTACATGTAGTCTCCCCTTTTCTCACCCTTTGTCAACTGCATGGTGATCCTGGACTCAACTTTATAAATGAAGAGGCAGAGGCCTTAAAGTATAAAAGGTCACCCCCCCAGTTAGTAGCCCTAGGACACTTATGCAGAACCCTTCTTGAGAAAAATAATTTCTCAAATGCTCTTGGGAATATTCTTATTGCTTCATTTACTGGGTAGTATATACAAATATGATTTTAGGCAAAGGGTATTTTATTTTTACCCAAAATAAAAAGTATACAAAATGTTTATTTAGATATTATGTTTAATGGCATACATAAGGTTGTAGTCAGGGATTGATTGCAAGGGAGTAGATTTAATGCAGGACACATATATTTATAAGATTATCTTATAACATTTACCAAAAAAGTCAAATGCAGAAGAGTGCAAGAGATCTGTCCTCCCACTAGAGAAGCAAAGAATCCAGCCAAGGGCCTAGAGTCTACAGCAGGCTCTCATGTAAGAGTGTACCAAGCAAGGATCTGCACCAGAAACTTTCCATCAGTGGTGGAAGCTAGAAAGTTGGGGTGGTGGAGGTGAAGGAGCTGTGCCAGAAGGCTGAGGAATCTGCACTGGAGCCAGGAAGCGATCCTCAAGGCAAAGAATAGAGCTCCCCGAAGAGAAGAGAACAGAACAGCTGCCCTCCCCAAGGACAGTGAAGACGGGAACAGCTAAGTTTGTATCAGGGAAACCAGGCACAATGGAGCCACTCTGAGGGAAACAGCAGCATGCAGTCTTCCCCTCCGGCTCTTTTGTCTGCCCTTGGAACAATTTTCCAGTGGCTCTTCCATGCCCAGAACCAGTTAAAATGACTGTTACTTATCCACCACACATAACATACCTGGAAATATCTGAATTTTTCCTACCCAGTAAGTCATATGAACTGTTTAATTATGTACAAAAAAGCAATTTATAAAAATTCACTAAAAAGACTGCATTTTTTGTGGACTGCATGTCAACCAGAATGCAGACCAAGATTTAACTATTTGCTCCAACATCAAAAATAGCAAATTATCAACACACAAGATGTCTTTTCTTTTTGCTAAAATCATCTATGGATTTATTCTTTACTTGAAGATCTGTAATTTGTTTTAAGCTGCAAAATAAGAGAAAATGTTTCAAGGGTTATTTTCAAGCATTTCTATACTAATAATACACTATAATTGTTGAAATAATTTATTTCCAATAAATCAAAATTGAATATAACTACCAGTACTTTTTCTGTCTTGATGTCACTTTTTAAAGAATGAGTTTAACATGAGATGTAAGAATATTTAAGCTCTATGCAATTTTATTTTCAAGAGAAAAATCTTTGGTTATAATTAATGATACAAATAATGATAAATCTTCATCATTTCCATCTTAGAAAACTTTTCTGATTCTCTGACAGCTGAAAATTCTCCAGCTGGAAAACACTGGGCTATTTCATACCAGGTATTCTCCAACACTTTGGTTCTTGGAGATATTTGTATTCCTAAAAAATATTGAGGAACCATTCTGTGGTTGATAGGCATTTGGGTTGTTTCCAAGATTTAGCTATTACAAATTGTGCTGCTTTTGGGGGCATATATATCGTTGTGGTATAATGTTTTCAATTCTTCTAGGAAAATACCTCCAATCCTAGTATTGATTGGTTGGTTGGGGTTTTTTTTTGTTTATTTGTTTGTTTGTTTGTTTGTTTTTGTACCAGGGATTGAACTCATAACCTCGCACTTGCCAGGCAGACATCTGTGCCCCAACTCAATCCTAGTTTTTTGAGAAATCTCCACACTGATTTCCACAGGGTTGTAGTAGTCTACAACCCTGCCAACAGTGGGGAAGCGTTCCTTTTTTCTCACAGCCCCAGCAACATTTGTTATTGATTTCTTGATGACAGCCATTCTTTCTGGAGTGAGATGGTATCTTAGTGCTGTTTTAATTTGTATTTCTCAAATGACCAGTGGTACTTTTATACAATTGAATATTGCTCAGCTATAAAAAAGGATAAACTTGAGGCTTTTGTAGGTAAATAGATGAAACTTGAGACCATACTCATAAGTGAAATAAATCAGACTCACATGTATAAATATCATATTGTCTCCCTAATGTAAAAAAAAAAAACTGAAAGAGTAAATAAGATCCAGAATGTAAAATAGATACTATGAAAAACAAAGGGAAAGAAAGTGTTCAAAAGGAAAAAACAACTGAGATAGGGAAACGAGAAAAGGAAAAAGGGGAAAGATTACATGCATATATGGATGGATATATATACGTGTGTGTGTGTGTGTGTGTGTGTGTGTGTGTTTGCAAGATAGGTAACTATACTACAAATCTCTGTTCATCAAAAAGAAGTTTCTGTTTTCATTGTTTTTTCGATCATTTTTTCATGCCTATATCTCATAATCTGAACAACTACTTTGAAGATAACAATATGCAATATTTTAAGTAGTGTTAATTTCCTATTATTTTGTTTTGAAATCCTGTATTTTTCTTTTTTGTTTTTAAAATTTAAAAAATTCAGGATTCCAAAATGCTTCTGTTTATATGGATTCTAATTATCAATATTTATTATCTTTTCATTTATAACTGATAAGTAATTAAAATATTCATTTATTAAAAATAACAGCAATTTACTATAAGTAAACATTATAATTTTGTGAAAATAAATATAGTTCCCACCAAAATTGACAAGAGTAGTGGTGTTTTATATTTATGCATTATCTCTTTATGTCTGACCTGATGAACAACTGGGTACTCCTGTTCAATCTGTATAATATGCTTTTTTAGATGAGATATATGAAGAAAATCTTGCTCCATACAGATGTATCAAAGGTAGGTGTATTTGAATAGCCTCTTTATACAACTGTAGATGTGTTTTTTGATTCCATGCAAATGATAACAGGTGGCTTCTAAAAATACCAGTTGCAATGTGAAATCTGAAACTGTATCAAGGAGCTCTCTGTTCCCTATCTATGCCACTGTAATTACCACTCTATCTTCTACTTTTAATGGACTCTTTCCTATGTGCACATTTACACCACGCAAGTGCTGGTCACTGGCAAGTGCTGGATTTCTAAATAATGCAAGTATTCCAAACACTGACATACATCATTATTCTACATGCACAGTTGCTACTACAAAGTGACAGTGCCCAGGAAAAGGTTTAGGAGTGAGATGCAGAAGAAAGGGCCTGCAAGGTAGCCTGATGTCACTGTATCCAACGTGGGCACAGGATATGTGTGTGTGTGTGGGACAGAGACAGAGAGACAGACTGAGACAGAAACAGAGAGAGAGAGAGAGAGAGATGGGGACAGAGAGGGGGGATAGAGGGGGACAGAGAGAAGAGGACAGAGAGAGAGACAGAGACAGAAATCCCTAAGGTAGAGAATGGAGGACACATGGGACTTATCACCACAAAGGCCACCAGCAAGCCTCCAGGATTCCTGGCAGGCACTGCATCCATTCTTGCCAGGAGAGATGTGAAATCCCCTGAGGAGAGCAGCACAGGGCTGAGGATCTGCTTTGTATCTGGATTCAAACCACAGCCCTGTCACTTCCCGTATGGGCAGCACTGGGCTCCTTTAACCTAACCTCTCTCTGCTTTAGCTCTCCCTCCACAAAATAGGAACAACAGTACTACCTCATCTGAGAGGATCTCATAAAGATAAAATCAGCCATTTATCCATAAAGCTGTTGAGAACAGTATTTGGCCATGTAAATTTACCTGTCTGGATTCTTTTCCTAACATGTACCTTATACAAAGAGAGAGTAATGCATCTTAGTTCAATCACTGAGGGATGTAAACCCACCCCATAGGAGGCATAGATACTTAGGCACATCTTTTTATTTATTTATTTATTTATTTATTTATTTATTTATTTATTTTATTTTTTTGGTACCAGGGATCCAACACATGACCTTGCGCTTGCCTAAGCCACTGAGCTAAATCCCCGGCCCAGGCACATCTTTGGAACAAAAACATAATGGACACTTTGGCAGTATTATTAAGTTAGTCATCCACAAATGTTATTAAAATAAATCATGAATAATGTGCATGCTTTAAGCACTGTTTAGCCATTAACTTTAAAAAATTTCATTTAGCTTTGTGAAGCATGCCCTATAGAACATAACTACTATAGTAGTAGCTCTCAGCTCGATGAAGCATAAAGACCTCTTTAATTGTTTTAAAACTCAGACTTTCCCCACAGGCATAAGAAAATGTGCCTGCACACACACACAAGCACACAGAGCACAGCCTTACTATTATATTTTTCTTACTTCCCTTCTATCTTTTCATTTAAAAAAGTGTTGCTTTAAAAGTGACCAAGAATTTAAGAACAGCTACAAATATATTCATAAGGAACATATTTATGGAGAGATTCACTGACAACAGCTGGTACCCAAATAGGTTCCAGGACTCTTGAATTAACTCCTCAAGGGTCTGTGTTCCTTGGATTGAAAGTATTTTCCCAGAGGAATGGAAACACTGGAGGCTAAAACTGGATTACCAAAGAAGTTCAAATACATTAAAATTTTAAAAATTATTAACTGAGTAAAAGTCAAACCCCAGAATCTAAACTTCAAATATAACAAGAGCAGCCTCTAGATGTTGCCCTCGTTAATGAACAAGAGGCAAGAATATTTTAAAGCAGTATTTCAGGAAGCTCAAGGCTAGCATGTTTTTATGTCTTAACTCAGAATACTGTACTTGATCATCTTCTCCATATAATCTCTTCACGGATCGGCCTTATATTATTGCATTGTTCATTCCATTTGGAATGTCGCCCACTGCAGCAAAGATGTGAAACAGTGAACACAGAAAATCCCATGTCATGTCTGCAGAATCCACAGTTTCAGAGATAACACAAAAAGGACCTAAGTTTCTTGGAACCAATACAGATTCATGGAAAATATTTTTGGATTTTCTTCAGAAAATTTAAAGTAGGTTAACCAGGATTTCAGAATTTTTTTTTTCTCTGTATGACATAGGACCCAAATCCAAGCACTGACATTTGTCACACACACACACACACACACACACACACAGCTGCTGACATCACATTAGGAACAAGTCTTCATGCTTCTCTTCTAGGCTTCTCAATCACTTTGAGACTAAAATAAAATAACCTTTCACATTAAAGAAGTTGCTTTTTTATTTTTGGGTATAATGTGCAAAATCATGCTACTTAACGCTACATTATATTCACAGATCATGCAGGTTAAATAAAGACACCTTGCTGATTTTCTTAATATAGATTCAGCTAAGATTAGTTATGCATCTGCCACCTTAACATTCAAATTGGGGGTGGAAAGAAGCCTCAGTTAAAAATCACACTTGCATTGTAAGTACTTAGAATTTCATGGTTCATTTAAGAGCAGCACAATCAAGAATTTAATTATGTCAAAAAGAACAGTATCTTTTTAACAGCTGAAATTATATCCCCCTCTAGGCCTCTCCCCCACCCCACAAAATGAATCATTTTCCTTAATCTCAGTGGACTTGTTTTCCGATCTATGAAATAAAGTTTGGCTAGATGATGATTTTAAAATACCCTCTGGTTCTATCATGCTGTGATTTGAAATTTCTAGGGAACAGATTGATGAGGAGGCAGAGAGGGAGCAGAGCCATGACACTATGGGAATTTGGTCAATTCATTTCCTAACGGGGCAGTGTTTCCCCTGGTACCCAACAAGAGTCCTGCAGGGCAGTCAGGGGACTGGCAACTCAGAGCTGAAAGACAAGAAAATAATGCATCATAAAAGTTCTATCAAAACGTCAATTGTGCTTTAATATTTAAAATCTGTGTATCCCTAGCACTGTCCCCCAATTTTGCCTACCATGTGCTATTTAAAAATTATTAAATCTGAACAAACACGGATTCTTCTCAAGTAAGATTGGAGTGTTACATCATAAGAACTAGCAATATAACTATGTGAGTTTAATCTATGGGGAAGGAGGACTTATTTTTCACCAATAAATCTAACAGTAACTTCCAGTGTGAGTAGCAAAGTACAGTGTTTATGTTCTGTGAGCTATTATACCATATAATCTTTGTGCCATGGATTTATTTAAATAATTTACTCTGATGGCAGATAATGTTTTGATTGATTTAATTAAAGGAAGGGCTACCTGGTGATGAATCATGTTCTTCCAGCAAACAGAACATAAGACAAGAACTTATGTTCAGGCAGTTAATTTGGGACAGTAATTCCTGAGAGTAGAGAAAGGGAAAGAAAGTGAAAGAAAGGAAGGAAAACCAAACCAGGATGCACCGTGAAGCAGGTCACTCAGTGATGTGTTCCTCCATTATGCAGCAACACTTTCTCAAGGGTGTTAGGAAACACATCTCAGAATCATGCACAAAAGATACCAAGGAAGGAAAACATTTCCCCACTAGCTCCACTTGTCAAAGTTGGCCTCAGCCATTCATTTCCCTGCACTTGCTTTGGCACATGCGAGTGCTTAGTCAAGGCCTGCAGTCGCGCAGGACAGAATCAGAGAAGTCTCTGGATGTAAAGTAGGAAGCACAGGCTTAGACCTGTGAGCTGCTGGGTGGCGCCTACATGATGCTAGCTTCAACTCTGCAGAATTGTTTGCTCAGTGGCTGGAGTAAGACTTCAGGCCAAGATGACCTGAAGTGGTACACAAGGAGCAGGCCATGTATATCACTCAGGATGGGCCAATTATGCTACAGTAACTTTTTCAAAGGCTTGTTTTCTCTCATGTGACAAATCCATCAGGGGTCATCTGTACCATTTTCTTCACTCCAGGTCTAAAGTTGACAAATCACTCTCCATCAGGAATACTGCAAATCATTGTGACTAACAGGAGGGATGTAATAAGTAAACTATGTAGAGTTTTGTAAAGCTTCTGGCCAGAAGAGAACCACATCAATTCTACTTAATTTTCATTGACCAAAGTATGCCATAGTTCAAACGGCTGGCACACAGGATAGGGCTACAGGGAGGGGATTGCTGGAAGGGTAATTAGGAGTACGTTGACATAATACATTATGTCTCCTTTTCATGGGCAGAAACCAAATACAAGAGGAACAATTTACTCTAAAGAACCTCGACTGACTTCTTTCATAGGGCCATGTTTTACCACATGGCTGCCCAATATTTAGAAACATTATATTCCAAAGAAAACAAACCACTTCTGGTAGATCTTTTCCAATAACAAAATAAATCATGGGGGTACTATGAAAGAAGCTCCAGAAATCATCTAATTCCTACACTGTAAATTTCTTCATTGTATAGACATCAAGGTGACATCAGTACTCAGTAGTCACAAATGAAGTGACAGCTAAGCAAGTTCATGGAAGAACCAGGAGTAGGACTCAGTTCTCTGCATTCCCACTCTAGGGTGAAGGTAACAGGAAACATGATAGTCATCATTCTGTCTTCCAGTGGGGATGCAGAGAGTAAGCTATTAGGCATGTAAGTAACCAAGATAATGTCAAATTCTGCAATGTTCCGTGAAAATACTAAAAGAGTGATGTGACAGGGAGAGGTGGAGGGAAAATTTGTAAGTGATGATCTCTCTGAGAAAGCAACATGTAATAAAATCATTAAATCACTTACATAAAAACCACAACATGGTTAGCAACATTATCTTCTAAGTGGATATTATTACTCTGTTTAAAGATCACAGTGGACCTTATCCTCTCTACTAGTCCCCATTCCCATTAAATCTCTGTCTTTTAATTCATCATTATTATATTTTTATTGTGCTTATTCCATGAAACCTTATTAATATTCTTCATTTAAAAATCAAACAAGTATGCCAATTCACCTCAGTAAAGTTGCTTTTTGAGTATACTGTGAATATCAGGAAGATTTAGAAAAAAAAAACAAAACTCATCTTCTCTCGTACCAATACTGATCATAGTCACTCACATCTAATGCTTCTTTTAGAAAGATTTCTAAATCATTTCTTTTGAATCTGTTTTTGGAAAAAACTGCAGGTTCTGCTAAAAAAAAACTATACTGGAATAAATTTGTGTGAAGACAGAATTGTACGAATCATTCAAATAATTTTTGCCTTTGTAGCCACCCTTCCTTTCTCTCAGGCTGGAACCTATGTATACATGATGTCACTCCCACAGGACAGTTACAGGAAACGACAAAACGGAGATGATTCAGGTTGGCCTACTTGAATACCATAAGCCTTTTAAAGCATAGTGTTTCTCTGGCTGGAAAATAAGGAGTCAGAAAGGTACAAATCATGAGACAGACTCAACCCACCATTGCTGGTATAAATGTAGGCGCCTGATGTGAAAAGTGAAGAGAAAGGCCTTCAGACACAGTGAAAAGGCCTAGGGTTACCAGTGAGCAAAGGAGACAGGAGCATCACAGCTAAGGCTGCAAGGCAATAGTGTCTTCCAGAAGTCTAAATAAGCTTGGAAGTAGTTTTTTTCCCCCCAAAATCTCTAGGTAAGAGCCTGGCCTGGGTGACAGAGTCAATCTGGTCTTGCAAGACCCTGAGCCTAGAATCTGATCAAGCTTGGTGATTTCCCCGAATTTTTTTTTTTAATCGGTACGGGGGATCGAACTCACGACTGCACGCTTGCAAGGCAGGCGCTTATGCCACTAAACTAAATCCCTAGCCCAGATTGCCCTGAATTTTGATCTACAGAACCATGAAATAATAAATGGTTGATATTTTTAGCCACAGACTTTGTGGTTGATTTATTATACAACTATTAGAAACATGTAACTGGATTTATCAGCTGCAGTATTCTGTTTAACAGCTAAACAATGACTCCTTCCTGTCTTCCAAATATATGTTATTAATTCTTGTGAAAAGAATGGTAATCACTGGGGAGAAGGGGATGAAGGCAATAATGGAAAGGCTGGATCCAGCATGGGACAGAATAATGCGAGACATCACCTGCCCAGTGGGCAGGCTTGAGCCACAAGTGATGGGAATCTGGGTGCAACACATGATTTTCTTGCCATATATTAATATGTGGGTCAGAGGTAGCAGGGAGATCATGAAATTACTTTTAAAATGTTATGTACTAATGACATTTTCTTGGTTTCAAATTCACAACATGACATGCAAAAAATTTAGGAGCGTTTAGATATTGCAGCAGATAAGACACAGTGTGTCCATCTATTTGATGAACCATTTTTATTTCCTTTTTCCTTAGTACCAACAAAGGCTTTAGTTTCCAAGATCTCTGACTAATAGGTTGAGGCTCTTTGATCGAGCTCTGGCCAGGGGGTTGTAAGAAGACATAATGGAAGTCACTGTTGGGCCTCATTCTTATAAAAATCTCCAAAGCTAGTGTCCCCGAAGAGACCAGTATTGAGGTGATAAGGCCACGGGATGGAGGAAGTCTGCATACCTGAGTCCCCAAATGAAAGGAAATCTCCAGAGACCCACACAGGACTTTGCTGAGCCTACTTATGCTAAAGTTTTGGGTTGGGGGTGGAGGTAGGAGCAGCTATTTTCTTACTGAAACATAGCCTAACTTATCCCGAATAACAACACATATGTTTTCTTGTTCAATTTAACAGCTTTATTAACAGTCTCTTTCTAACTTTTTTCTTGATTTAACACCTAAACATTACATGGAATTTGAATGTCAAATTTAATTAATATTATAAGAAATTCCTACTCTTATGCATCTTGATATTTACACGGTATGATTACTCTCTTACATAAAACTGTAATGAGGACCCATATAAAGCCCGATTATAAATATATATACACACATACATACATGTAAATTTATGCATGTTTACTAATGATAGAAATAATAATAAACTTGCTCCAGCAGTGGGAGAATTAAAGTAAACTTATCCTTAAATCTATTTTAATCCCCTCTCTCTCCATCCTCAGATCAGAAGCCAGGGCTGCTCCTCTGATCTTTTCAGCCTAATTTAAGGACTGTCAATTTGAAACAAAGACAAGTGATAGTGAAGACTAGCAAGGGCTTTGTATAGGGAAAGACTCACAATGAGAAGGTAAAATTGTTTTCCTGAACATTCAGGAAAGGTGTTAACCATTTATAAACCAACAGGCAGAAGTGAACATGCAGGGCTTCTCTGGTCCAACCACCCATTTTCCCATTTACTTGCAATGAATTTCAAAAGACCTAAGAAGAGACAAAGGGCTAATACATATTTTTTAATGTACAAGATTATAATTAACCTAATGTCTGTTTCAAAATTTACTATTATCTATTAAGGAATAAATAATTTTACAGCCCTCTAATGTAGCTCTTAAGCTTTGAATCACTGACCATAACTAATAAGCAGCTTAATAGAAAGAATACCCTAAATCGAGCCACAGACCACAATTTCACTGAGCATAAATCATCATCATTTTTAATGCAAGGGCAACAGCAAATCTCTGTAATTACTGGGTGCATTTTGAATCACTTTTATTATTACTGCACCAGTCCCATTAAAAATCCAAAACACTGAACTGCATGGAATATAAAACTGGAATTATGATACACTTCAATCTCTAATTGAAATCCATAAATTTTCCACTACTATTCAGAATTATTTTGTTGCTCAAGAACTTCAGTTATGCAGAATTAACTTTGAAAGCATTTGCTCTGTCCACAGCAATAAGTAAGAATATTTTACATTGCCAAATTTGAGAAGTTGTTTTTGGAGTGAAATTATCCAGATCATTTTTATTTACTCAGGACTCTACATTTCTAAAGGAAATATTAATATGCAAAAATAAAATGAATATATCAAACAATATATTTTCTAGAAAAGGATATAAGATGATGCACCCTTTCTTGTATATCTGTCACCCATCACAAGTGACCACACAACATAAGCATCAATCTCCTTACTAAAATGACTGAAGAATATCACTAAATCTGTAAAAGGATAACAGGGACACAATGGTAGCGTTCTTATAAGAAGTGAACTTGAGATGAATGAAAGTAACTTTGATGGATGGCCATACTCTGAACATAACTTTCTAAGTTTAATGACTAAAAACTTTTAAAAGTCTCATAAAAATCCTTAATGCCAACCTGATAAACATTTTTTTATAACTATGAGTCAAATTGTTTTGCTATACATACAAGTTTATATAAATGGCATTTCAGGCATAATTGCTAGGTATGTGGGAAAATAAGATATTCCATGTTAAATATCCCTTGCTCAAAATGCTCAGAACCGGAAACGTTTCAGATTTCAGATTTTTTTGAGTTGGGGAATATTTTCCCATACAAAATGTGATATTGTGAGAATAGAACCAAACCCTAAAAATAAAATTCACTTAGGCTTCACATATAACTTATACACATAGACTGAAAGGTAATATTGTAAAATTTTACATAATATTGGTAATAATTATATGTGTGAAATAAAATTGCATGATATGGAATTTTCCACTTTTGGTATCATGCTAGTGCTTGAAACATTTCAAATTGGGACCGGGGATTTAGCTCAGTGGTGTAAGTGCCTGCCTGGCGAGCGTGAGGTCGTGAGTTTGATCCCTGATCCCTGGTACAAAAAAAAGAAAAAAGAAACATTTCAAATCTGGGAGCTTTTGGTTTGGACTTCTTTGGATTAGAAATGTTCAACCTGTAGGTGTATCTTTTAAAATGTCAAATACTGAAATTTATTTGCAAATACACTAGTTACTATCAGTATTATACAGTTGATCATGCAATACAATTCATTTTATTAACATTACAATTTTCTATATATTGACTCATTAACTTCATTATTGCCCACAATAAAGGTTCCACCACTGCAAAACCAACAATTTTCTCACAGTATTATCGCGCCACCATAGGCAGTCTTTTATAAACAATATACATTCTAATTTTCTATTTATAGTGAATCAGCATCTTAAAGACCTTAATTTCCTTTGAGGAATTCAGTTTTAAACATACCTTTACAATTACTGCAGAGAAAGGAGGCCCAAGCTGTCCACTGCGTATCCCTTCCCCACACCACAGTCTGCTAATGCCTGCTCCCTGCTAGTCTGTCCCCATGCCTGCTCCCCACTCATGTTTTTCTGTCCAGCCTTTATATGCTAAACTCCCCTGACTACCTCATCCTGGGAAATTTCTTCTATTTTCAACTTTTAATGCATTTAATAACCAGGCTGATTTCTTATATTTGTCATCTTAAGCACCCCTTAGCTTATACATTTAATATTCACAAATTTTTCTTTTCTTATCACCTATAATTTCAACAACAGAGACCTAGTCTTAGCATTTATCTAAAGAAAATCACCTGTAATTCTAAATAGTAAGATTTGCACAATTCAGAACTAGGTATCCTTCTTTATTTATATCCGATTATTGTAACTTCTGATCATTATACCAAATTTGGCTCCAAAGAACTTAAATAACAATATGGAAAATTCAATAGTAAAAGTATTAAAGGTAAAATTTTCTCCCTTAAAACTCAAGGTTGTGTTTTTATCCAAAAATGGACATCTAAAATGAATAGACATTTCTCAGAGGAAGAAGTACAAATGGCAAATCAATACATGAAAAAATGTTCAGCGTCACTGGTCATTCAAGAGATGTAAATTAAAACAAAACTAAAATTCCATCTCACCCCAGAAAAAAAAGGCTATCAAGAAATCAACCAATAACAAATGCTGGTGGGGCTGTGAGGAAAAAAGGAACCCTTCTCCATTATTGGTGGGAGTATAGACAAGCGTAACCTCTGTGGAAATCAGTGTGGCAATTCCTCAGATGTTCCATTTAACCCAACGATTCTCCTTAATGGTATCTTCCTGAAAGAACTAAAAGCATCGTATATATGCACACCTATATTTATGATAACACAATTTGTAACATCTAAATCTTGGAAACAGCCCAAATGCCCACCAACAGATGAATGCATAAAGAAAATGTGGGGTTTTTAATACAATGGAATACTATTCTGCCACAAAAAGGATAAACTTGAGACCTCTCTAGGTAAATGAAAACATCTTAAGATCATACTTTTAGGGCTGAGGATTTAGCTCAGTAGTGTAAGTTCCTGCCTGGCAAGTACAAGGTCATGAGTTCAATCCCCAGTACAAAAAATAAGTTATACTTTTAAATGAAATAAATCAGACATATATATTTAAATATCACATTGTTTCTCTAGTGTGAGAAGCTAAAGAGTAAATAAGGACCAAAAAGTATAACAGATATTGGGAATTAGGAAGACAATGTGCAAATGAGACAGAGAATGAGGGAGAGGGAAAAGAAGGAAGGAAAAAAAACGAGAATAAAGGAAAAAATGGAAACAAAGCTTTTGTAAATAAGAGGAGGAAGAGGAATTCAAAGGAGGGGAGAGGATTAGGGAAAAAGGAATCAAGATATACTATGTACAGGTACAAACTTCCTATGACAAAAGTGATCATTATGTATATCGAAAGCATAACAATAAAACTCATTTTAAAAAATAAAAACAAGAGAACATTTAAAAAAAAAAGATTGTGATTGTAACATCAATACTTTCTTGGACCTGCAGCTCCTGGTCTGTCCTTTCGATGACAGAACTGCCAGGTGCCCATAGTCACATGAGATGGTTCATTAAAGTAAGAGGAGAGCAATAGAAATCCTGTGGTCCTGTTTCTCTAATAGATTCCTCTTCATCTTGCTGGACTCCTGCAGCCTTCTCACTGTTCTCTGCCACCACTGATGCTATGGCAAATCCAACTGCCTCCCCTCACCATCTCAGTCTCAAGTCTGCTCAGTTTCTTAGGGCTTCCTTTGATCAAAGGCTGGTGTACCATGAAGTCAAAGCCTCAGGGTCTCTTAGCCAGCTTTTCCCCAGGATCTTTCCCTAGTTTTCTATTCTTGTTCCTTATAGAAGCACCCTAAATTTTACATGTCATGCTCCAGCAGCTCTGGATGCACCCTGGAGTCAGTGGACTGGTCCAGCCCTGAGGCTGGATCTGAACTCAACATGTGCTGGCCTCTGTCGACACTGCCAACCCTCTTCCTTGCCCGTGGCTGGACCTGATTTCCAGGCCACGGCTGCAATATCTTTATCATATTTCACAGAAGCAATGCAGGGGTCCGGGGCGATGCTCAGCTCCAAGAACACTCATTAGGCTTAAGGATCCAAAGTCCTAGTGGCAACCATAATAGGTGAAAACACTTCCTCAGTAATTCAGGGTAGAATATTGAACAGATAGCTCTCCAACAGGAAAAATGCATGCATATATATATATATATATATATATATAGTCATAATTTAACTATAAAGTTTATAAATCACACTGATATAAAGGAAATGTAGCATGCAATTTCCAAAAACTACTATTGAGCTTTATTCTGTCCCTTAATGTAAGTTCCACTTATCCAACTAATCATCACAGCATACTTTTGATGACTGTATCAAATTCTTGTATGAGAAGCCGACCTATAGCTCCACAGAGGAGTACAGTTCTGACATGAATGTCAGTGGATATGGTTTTTACAGTGATGCACAAATGAAAAAGGAGGAAAGGATCACTTTAGTGAGCATCTTGTTCAGTGCAACACCCACACGTGCCCACCTGGCCTTGTGCTGGGGTCAGCAGATGAGATGACTGTGACATGTGCCTACTTTCCATCACACAGAAGTAAGACTTAAAACAGCAATTATCCTGATAATAATCCAAGATTACAATTAAATACGCAATTTCTGGCAGAGTAGTTTAAATGCTTTGGCAGCTTCAGTTCCATAATTCATGTAATTGTAACTGATCATTATGACTTTAGAGTAATTTCATATGTAGTCAGGACTATGTTCACATAAACAGGATAAAAGCATTTTTCTGAAACATTAGAACAAAAATTAACTGAGTATTTTCAAGAACCTCTTTTACCTATAAAATTGAAACAAAAAACAATTATTTTTAAATCTTAAAAAATTTAAATGTCCTAACATAAATGAAATATGTATTTTGTTATAGATACTTCCCCAGCCAGAAAAGATCTAAAGTAGGAAAGAAAGGCATATGTTTTATACACAGAACACTAATGTGCCATAATCAAGACACTTGTTTACAATTTTAAACAAGGCTAATTCTAAATGAAAGTAGGTCCAGTTTAGAGGTTAACTTGGATTAACTTGGATCTGCATTTCATTTTGTAGTTCTCAGAATAATAGATTAAGACATCAAGTAGAAATTGCATAGAGGGCTGATCATGCAAAATGCCCAGGGCTCAGAACCCAGAACGTGATTCTCTCTGCACTGGAGAACCGCTGGCCTGGCCTCCTGCATCTCAGATTCCTGAACCCCGCCCCAAACCACCTCACTTCCCACTCACTTTCTTTTGGTTAGTGATTTTCAGCAATTACAGGAACTCCCCAATCTGCAAGGCTGGCTTCTCACTGCCTATTAAATTAATTACACAAACCTCATGAGAAACACAGACAAAAGCAAAACCACAGCCCATTGTGGCTGAGGAAGAAAGGGTAGGGCTGGAGCACAGGTCTCCAAGTTGCCAGGGAAGGAAGAAGGTGGCTGTGCCCAGAAGGTGTCACGGACTGCTTCACTTCATCCTCTTCTACAGAGAGGAAATGAGGACTGACAGGCCCCATTGCTGAGCAGAAAACCTTGGCACCTGCTTCTTGCATGCTGCACACACGGACAGTGCCCCTCCAAGGAAAATCCCAGCCAGGGAAACATGCGAGCACATGGATGCATGTACACATGTGTGTGTACATGTGCCTGAGTGTTTACACATGCACACTCAGCACAGTGGTGAGTTACCCTATTACCAAAAAAATATTCCTCTTCAACAGGAATGTGATGCCTGCCAAAGTCACCTCGACTCAGAGTTAAAAATTCCAGTGATTATTACTGAAGAAAAATCTCAAACATAACTTTCTGGAGCAAAAGTTCTCAATACATTTGTTTGATACTTCTGTTTTTAGATTTTTAAAGCATAATATAAACATTAGGAAAATGTGTTCTCCATATATGGAGACTACTCCACTTCAAACAACAAAAAAGGAGGATCACATGAGGAAAAGGGCTTAAAAAGTTCTAACTGTATCTATTTTCAAACATCCTAACTCATTTCTAACCCTAAAAATAAGTTTTACTAACTTTAAGTGCCAAAGTGACCATATGTATTGTATAAGCTGTGAAAATTCTAAATTACTTTCATGATAACATTCTTAATTCTTCATCATTTCATGATAACAAAATATGTGTAAGTGCCTAAAATATACATTTTACTGTATATTTTAAAATGCTCTAAAATAAGCATGTACTAACAAAATAAGTGCTTTGAAAAATATTTATAGTACACTAATTGCTTTGTTTTGAAGTACTTTGAAGTAGATAGAAAGTAAAAGATTCATAGAAGTCGTTACTGTTGAGTTTATCCAGCATTTCCTGATTGCCATGCCTTTCTATGCATAGGATGCCTTCATAAGGAAATACTTAAGAAGTATTCCTTCATAAGGAAATACATAGGATGATCTATAAGGAAATATTAAAAGCATCAAATTACCCTGTACATTAACACCGCCAAGAAACAGTCAATTTGCTTCCTAAAATAAATAGGTTTAGTAACTCTCCAGATCAAATATATACAGCAGGTCTCCCATCTGTGCAGTAAATTCCAAACTCATTAGCACTATAGAAAAGTCCCTCTCCAATCCCATCTCTTACGATTTGGATCTGTAGTGTCCCCCAAAGTCTTATGTGCTAAAAGGCTTGGTCCCCACCTGGTAACTACCGGGGGCTGGCAGAATCTTTAGTAGGTGGAGTCCAGTTGGAGTAAAGTCATTGGGGCTGTCTCTATAAAGGGTGTGTTGGAATTCCAATCCCCTTCCTTTCTCCTTTTGCTTTGCAGGTCCATGATGTGAAGAGCTTTGTTCTACCATATGCTCCCCACTGTGATGTTTACACTCATCACAAGCTCAAAGCAACAGAGCCAAATGACTATGGACTGAAATCTCAAAAACTGAAATCCAAACCTTTCTTTTTTTTTTACCTCAGGTATTTGGTCACAGCAACAGAAACTAATATACAGTCTAGTACTATGCTTTGTCTTATACCATTTAACTATCCTCCATGCTACTGCAGCCCACATGGGCCACTTGCCAATCCAAATCTTGTACTTTCCTTACTTGTATTATGCTTGTGTTGTTTCATGCATCCATTCATTCAACAAATATTTGTAGTAAGGTGTCAAATATATACAAGTTTGCAAAATGAGTAAGATTCTGCCAACTCACTGCCAGATTCCAGTGTTCAGCCCTTACTATATCTTTCCTTGGAGAAACCCTGCCTATTCATTTTATTCCAAGTCCTCTCCAAAGATTCCCCAAACTCACTATTAAGATAAACATCTCACTCTTTGGCATTCCCACAGAACTCTGTTTATTATTCATCTTGGCATTCATGTCATGTGGAAATGCTATGCATTTCCAGTAACATATATTTATGGATAGATGAATCTGTGCATGTGTATAACCGTGTATGTGTATCTTCCTCCAGGTTATAAATTCTCTTAGGACACAACTATATCATAGACACATCTACATTCTGCCACATAATACCTACCAGTGCTTTGTAAATTCTCAGTGTTTAATATTTTTTGAATGTAATCAACAATATTAATAATGATTAATAATATGCCAAGGAGTACTACTGACTAAAAAATTTGAAATTCGTGAAAGCTAAGCCTAAAATACTCTAAATTTACAGTGTTTTCTTTGAAAATACTTTTTCCATTACCTCTGCACGTTTATTATCTGAGTTACAACAAGCCTAGTTTATTATATCTGAGCTGTCCCCAAACATTTATTTCTAGTCAGCCACTTGAAGAGTGGTATGTGGGTGACACTGATGAGGTATAAAGGGGTAGCCAGGTGTGGTCTCTGGGGTATTTCTGAGGACAGTCTGGATCTGTCCCTGCACCCGGGAATTTAAGGCTGGTTTAGAAATGGAGTCATACAGCCCTCATACAATCACATCGTTTTTCAGAAAACTACTTTCTCAGACATATTTGTCCACCTAGAAGTGATCAAAGAACAACCCGACTCAAGGAGAAACACTTGTCAAGCACATTCAGGTAAAGTGGCAGTAACACAGGATGGCAAAGATTCACCCTTCATCGGACACTGTGACATTGACACTGGTTGATCTTATTCATATAAAAACCAACCACTGTGGTTTGTACCATCATTAAAATCTGCATTTCTGTATTTAGTGGAGATGTATGGCTTTGGTTTGTTTTAAGTTCAACCTTTCCATTGAGATTGACAACAACACAAAGTCAGAAAGGGAGAAAAATCAGAATCATGTCCTTTATAACAGCTACAAATAATTAGGATATCAACGAATAGACTTTTCTAAAAGATCAAATACCACTCACAGAGATTTCACTGTTAAAAAGACTGTTTTTTTTTGTATTAGTGTTTCATGGACCTTTAAAAATGTATTTCCATCCCAGTAATAACCCCAAGTGATAACATGCTTGTCTCTGACACTCAACTCAAGGGCCAGCCACACCATTATTCCTCCATGAAAATCTTCCTACCTGCCACAGTAGATACTTATTCTGTGGGCCACAGGGACAGGTCCCACACTAACTCACAGTGTGTATTATCACAATAAATGAGACCCTATAATTTAGTCTGTTTTCACAGTAAGTCCTTGGAAGTCAGATTGAATCTTATTCTTCAAGGTAATTCTATCACTTTTCAATATCCAACAGAGAACAATTGCTCAATTAAAAAGTCTTCAAATGAACACAGAAATGGCACCACTCTGAGACCCGACCACCAATTTTGAAGTAAAACACTGACATTTTCTAAGTCCTTTCTTCAGAGCATCAAGACCACACAGAGATCTAACACCTCAGTCCTCTGCCATATGTAAAAGTTAAACCACCATCAATCATTATAGACACTGAGTACTTGCGATGTTCTGCGTATTTTTCTAGGTACTTTATAATACTTAACTAAATGCTCACAAAAATTCATACAATTATCATCTCACTGTACATTTAAAGAAATTGAGGCCCTGAGATTATGTTAAATGCCACAGAGATACCCCAGCATATTGCAGACAGATTTGCAAAAGTTTTTAAATACGCATTTTTATTAGATTCACTAAATCTTTGAGAATTTAATGGCATTCTTGGAAAAGTTTGTTAATGTAAAACCTATGTCAAATTATTTATCTTTTTAAAAAGTACAATTCAGTTTTGAAAAGTGTATATAGCCACATGGCCACAACCATTATCATATACATCTCCATCATCTCAAAAATTTTCCATGTCCCCTTCTGTAGCCAGTCCCATCCTTCCCAGAACATGGCAATCACTGATGTTTTTTTGTGTCACTATAACTTTGCCTTCTTCTAGAATGTCATATAAATGGACTCATATACAATGCAGTGTTCCATGTCTGGTTTCCTTCATTTGGCATAATGCTGCCAGGTTCATCCAGTATAAGTGATGTACTCTTTTTCATTGTTCAGTTATTTCATAGCATGGATACATGTCACTCCCTGCTAGTTCGGACTTTAACTAAAGCACCCATGTATATTTCACACACAGGTGTTTCTGTGAGGCTATGCTTTATTGCCTCTTGTGTAGAGACCTGAGTGGTGCTGTTTGGAACACAAAGTTTATGGTCCAGTCTTCAGGTGGGCCTTCCATGCACAGCACCATGCTGACTCAGTTCAGCTGGGCACTCCAACTTAAATTGACAATTAGTTTATCTACCACAAGGGTCTATTTCCCCAGGTATATATAACTGCTACTAACTCAATTCCTATATGTGTTTGTACTTTTACTAGCAAAAACAGACAATTCAAAAACACAATTCTTTGCAAAGGGGATATTTATTAGAAATGAATAAATTTAGCTTTAAGTAAACAAATCAAAATTTATGTATACCACTCCAAAAAAAAAAAAAAGCTGAGAGTAATTTTTGTGAGAAGTCTATGCTTACATCAGACAACTGTGGTGCCACACATACGATCAAAATATTAGTGAACCAAGTTCCTTGCAAGTATGCATTCTTAACAAAATCAGCTTCACAGTTCATATGTAGCCACAGTTTTATTTTTTATTTAATTGTTCATATTTGGAGCCTAAAATAGGACTAAAATGCCAGCTTATTTTACTACCAATGACTTTCAACTGTTTCGGAATCCCACCCCAGATGCTAAATATGCCATTCTGGTTATTCAAAGCAACTCAAATTAACTTCTAAAACTATTCTGAGTTAGAAAACTGTCATATGATTAAACGGCTGGCTTCACAATATCCTCTATTGGGGCTGGGGTTATAGCTCAGTGGCACACTGACTGCCTGATAAGCATGAGGTTGAATTTGATTCCCCCTACCACAAAGAAAAAAAAAAAAAACCAATGCCCTCTATTAAGAGGAAGAAAAGTTTGAGATCCCAAGAATATACCTGAAACTATATTAGCAAAGTATGCATTCATCAGACTTTAATATTGTAAAAACTCCTGAAGACCTAAGCCAATAAACAACATTGTTTTTGCAGTCTGTAACAGTAGTAATCACATACAGTTAATGAAAACTAAAAATGTCCCCTCATTTCCTTGCTCCATCCCTTGTTTCCCTTCTCCTAACTCCTCTCCCCTCCCTTCCTCTGTCTTCCTGGGGTTTTACCGATATACCACTGGGCCAAAGTTACAAATACAGACAGGCTCAGTGGACTAGAATGTGCTGTCTGGAAGGGAAGACTTAAACTTGAGTTTACATCTAGCCCTTTTTTCTATTTTGAGACAGGGTCTCACTAAATGGTTCATGCTAACCACCAACCTATTGTATCAAGCCCAAAGGCATTGTTTTTAGATAGAATAGCACAATGATATAGCCCATGGGCCATGCGACAGTACAACTGGTTTTCAAATGAATTTTGCTAATTATTACTTGCTATTATGTATGTTACTTAAACTTTTAATCGTCATTCTCCTCATCTATAAAACAGGAATGGCAAAAATAATCTCTACCCCAGGAGACTGTCATAAGACCTGAATTAAATAATGTGGTAAGACACTCTTCCCAAATAATAATAAATGCAGAAGTGTTATAATTTGGATTATTTAAGACTGTCATATAACTTGCACAATTCTGATTTTAAAATGAATTTCGGAGAGAATGGAAACCAGTATTTTAACTTTCTAAACTTCATAAAGAGAATAAAGGAGGTGAAAAAGATAGCTAAATCTATCCATAACTAACATATGATCCAATGAAAAATATACCTAGTTATCACAATTAATGAAATCAAAGCACAATAAAAAGAATTTCAGAATACAACTCTTGCTTTTTCAATTTGCCAGCTTTCAAAAAAAAAACAAAAAACTTCATCCTCCCCCTGACTCCACAAATTACTTTTAATATAATTTAGCATGTCCATCTAAAAACAACTATGTTGCAAGTGATGAAAAAAAAATACACTTATCTGGGAGCAAGTGTTAGACCTGTCCTAGTCACATGTTTTAATAAGCGATCAGAAGATCTGAGGATTCAATTCACCACCATTTTGCATGTTCATATAAACATTATATTAACAGAGATAAATGCATTGGCCCAAATTGTGCCCAAATAGTGTTAGTATAAAAGCTCTGATTTTGAATGACACCACAATAAAACAAAGGTAATGTCACCAATCACTTCTGACTCTTTACCCCCTCTTCATATTGAAGGAAGTCTCAAAGAGTAAATTATTTCACATGCCCTTTGTCTCATCTCTAATGTACAGTGCAGGCAACAGACATAACCTAAACTTTTTTCCTACCATACAAGCCTAAGAGAACTAGAGATACAATACATGTATGAGATCCCAAGTGACAACAAATCCCATTCATTCTTCAGATGCCTATAAATGTCAGTGCTACAATTAACAACTTATCAAATTAACATACAATTAACAACTTATCAAATTATCAGTTTCTTCTTTCACATTAGCTGGCACTGTGCACCTTAACCTGATCCTGTAGGAAATAAGTCCTAAGTATTGCCTTGAGGATTTTTATGTAAAATATTTTCCCTTCATAAAACTCATCTTAACTTTATTACTTTCTGGCCATGAAAATATTGCTACTATTTAAAGCAGTACTATTTTTGTCAATCAAGACCTTCCCAGAGGAGCGCTTCATAATATAGCAGTGTTGCATTCTGCGTTGATACATGGTTACTTTAAAGTGGCTATATCTTTATTGCATGATTGATGGCTAGCTTGGGAAGTGCTGGGTGTATTCATTTCTGCAAACTCAGCTGAGCTTAACACCTGATTTACCTATCTTCTCCAGAAACATTCTATTCCTCTACCCCATTTTTAATCTTTGCTCCCATGAGTCTTTTAAAAATCCATCTATTTGACTGTCCAATGAATGTTTAAATGTAAATCAAGTTTGATAAATTAATATTTCCTACAGAGTATTCCAGTTTTATCTTTGTTACACATTGAGCTGCTATTGCTATGTAAAACCAAAGATTCAAATTAAAATGAAAACCACTTCAATGTTTTTTATAAGAGTTTTCAATCTGACGTGGCACCTGGAAAGCAGCCCTGTCTGTATTTTTCACCAAAGGTCTGGAAGGGGGTGGGCTGGTTTGGGGCCGGAAGAGAGCAGACTATGGGGAAGAAAGGAAGAGTGAAAAGCGGGAGAAAAAGGATGAAGAATGAATCTTCAAAATCTAGAGAAATTTCCTCTGCTGAACTGGGAGTTTATGCCCCCTTGTTCAAACACAAAACATCTGTGTAAGCCAAGAGCACTAAATTATTAACTAAAATTACATGGCTATTGCCTTGAGTCTGAAGTTGCCAGACTCTGTCTGAATCTAGACAGACACCACACCTTCAAAAAGTCACGGGCAAGAGGTTAAAAGTAAAGATATCATGAGGATAATTGTTGAAGTGGTTACGCACTAAAGGCAAACGGCAGGCATTACTCATGAAAGAAAAGATAGACTGTAATTATGTTCTGGGAGTAAGATTATCATAAATACCTCATCTGGTTGATTCCAGAGACATCATTTCATGTTTTACTTCATCAAAACTATATACAAATGGTTTCATTTAAGAAATTTATTAATGTAATAGATCTCAACATGAGGTAAGGTTAGACAAAAGTGCTTATGTTTAAGTCACTAAAAAGATATTCCAGAGACTTAAATATCCATTTCTGACAAAAATTCCTAAAAAATTAGGAACACAAACATGTATGCTTAACATTACAAAGGTTATCATAAACTGAGAGCCATGGACAGAATAACAGCAAAATTCTTGCAGTATTTTCATTAAAATTTGGACTACAATAAGGCTGCCTAATTGCAATTATTATTTAACACTGCTCTATAAATTCTAGCTAACGCATTAGCACAGAACAAAGAAATGAAAGCTGTAATTTCTGTAAAATAGAGGATAATATTGTGTGTATAATTATGTTTAAAATTAGAGCTTTACATTACATTAAAATAAATTTCAGACAGATTACAGAGTTAAACATAAAAACAAAACCCCCAAAATAGAAGATACAGGTATATATTTAATTATTGTAGATTAGAGAATGGACTTATAATGATAAAATCAATCATAAAAATAGAGATAGATTCTCTTTAATACAAAGGGAAATCTAAAAGGCAAACAATTCAGTAAAATATTTTTAGTAGAGGCAAAATATTTTTATTAAAGAGTTTCTTAGGGCCAAGGATTTAGCTCAGTGGCATAAGCACCTGCCTGGCAAGCATAAGATCATGAATTCAATCCCTGGTACAAAAAAAAAAGTTTCTTTAAATTTTGAAGTGAACACTCACATAACCAATAGAATGGCAAGTAGAGGAGCTAATAATTTAAGATAAGGTCTGTGTCTTGGTTACTTTTCTTTCATTGCTGAGACAAAATTCTTGATACCCAAAATGAAGGAAGGAAAGGTTTATTTAGTTCATAGTTTGTAGAGGTTTCAATCCATAATCAGTTGGCTTCAAGGCAGGGTGGTTCATGGCAGAAAGGCAACAGTTCATGGTGGTAGAAGACAGGAAAAGCAACAAATGCAAAAAAGGAAGGAGCACAGAGAGAAGACTTTCTCTGTCCTTTATGTTGTATGTAGGCCACATTCACTTGGGTGTAACACCCACACCCATAAAATCCTTCATTGTACCATTAGTCATTCACAAACTTGAAGCTCATCTCCATGACTGCATAAGGCTTTGGGGGGAATCTAGACTCAAACCATAACAGTCTTCATATTGGAAAAAACTTTACAATCATTAAGTTATATACAGTACCATAAATACTAGCTAGATGTTTTGAGTGATTGCAATGTATCACATATTGTACGAGGCCTTTTTCTTATAATGGTTCATTGATTCATCATAATAGCCTTAAGATTATTGATGTTCAAATTAGATCCATTTTGTAAATGAGGACCTTCAGGTTTAGGAAGGTGTTAAACTTGTCCAAATAAACAGCAAAGACGATTCTAACTCAATTCTTTCTGGGTCTATACTATGTTCCTTGAAAGAAATAGCTTTAAAAGTACTAATAACATATAATATGTAAGAATTTTAAAATTCTAGATATTCAATAAAATTCTTTTTTAAAAGTATTGGTACACTTTAGACACACATAATGATAACATTCATCATAGAGAATTTGTACCTGCACATATCTTTATTCTTTTTTCCCTATTTCCCTCCATTTTCTTAAATCCCTTCCCCTCCCTCTTATTTATAAAAATTTGCTTCCATTTTTTCCTTCTATTCTCTTTTTTTCCATCCCCCCCTTGCTCTCCTTCCCATTGGAACATTTTCTTCCTATTTCCCAATATCTTCCATCCATTTTGGTCCACATTTACACTTTCTGTTCTCACACAAGAGAAACAGTGGAGTACTTAAACACGTGTCCAATTTATTTCAGTTATAAGTATGATCTCAAGGTGCATCTATTTATCTGAAAATTTCTCAGATTTATCCTTCTTTATGGAAGAGTAGAACTCCACTATATATAAAAACCACTTCTTCTAAAACCTATAAAACCCTAAATTAAAACATCCTGTTTGAGAAAATCTTTGCAACTTCCATGAAATAATAATTATTGTCCTTAATGTCAAAAGTTCTCTTGCAAAGCAAATGTACCTGGTCTAAAAACAGTAGAAAAAAGTAAACACTATGAACAGGCAATAAACAATTATAATACCAAAAACACAAACTTAAAATTATCTAACGTGTTTGTCTAAGAAATGCAATTTAAAGGATAAAATGCCATTTCTCAAATATGACATTTTTAAATGATAAAAATTATAATAATGAGTAGAAATGTGGGTGAGGTTTTAACCCAATAAAGGAATGCTTAAATTAATCATGACTGATTTAAGATTGAATATGCTGTACTATTAAAATCATTTGTCACAACAAGAGCATAATGGGGAAATGTTGGTTAAATGGTATAAGGTCTCAAACAAGCAGTATAGATAAATTCTGGAGATGTACTATATGACATGAGGCAGTGGATAAGTTAATAAGCTTGATATAATCTTTGAAGATGAATACATATATCAAAACATCACACAGTATACTATAAATATGTACAAATTGTATTTGTCTAGTGTAGCCTAATAAAGTTTTAAAAAATTACTTTCTTGTGATATCTGTTTACAGAGGAATAGCTCTGCTCTTGTCACTATACATTGTGATACTAATTTTGGGCATCTGTACAAAGTATGTTCTTACCAGTAAAGCAATGTAGATGATGTTAGTAATTTTAACACAGGCTATTTAAAATTTCTCTCAGTTTTGTTCACTGTTTTCCAAATTTTCTCAGTTCAGTCTTAGCTTTTCAACAGAAACATTTTTAAAATTTTGTTATAAACATGCCTATGTATCCACATCAATAGGAACACATTAAAATGGAAATTTCCTTTATGGCGTTTCCAAGGCAACTTCATGTATATTATGCTATTTAATTCATATTAAAACTGTGAGATAAATATTGGCACTACTTTTCATAAGAAAGCTCTTCTCCTAATGATCAAATTTTTTCTATTTTATACTGACAAAACACAGTGAAGAGCTTACCCCAAATGCAGGCAGTAAAGGAGGCCCTTGAAACTTTTCATTGGGAGCATGTCCTAACAATAATTTTAAATAATGTCCCAGAACAAAAAGAAATCCTTTGCTGGGCTAAATAATTGCTGCAGTCACCACTGAGTTTTAAGGGTCTGTATGTAAGCTTCTAATTAGCATCTCTTAGCACTTGTCTTAACTAGCATCACCTATCATCTGTCTTTTAATAAACATTATGGACTTCATGGAAGCTAGTTCAGAGACTCTCAGTCATACATCTGACCCCAAATCCACAGCCTTGGTTACAAGAACTCTTCAGGAAAGTAACTTTGTAAAGCCACCATGTCTCCTTGACAGTACTACATATTCCTCAGCTAAGCTGTCAATTTGAAATAAATAATGATAGTATCCTGGCTTGCAAAACATGAAAAAAATAAAACTTGGATTATTGCTTCAAGTGTTGTTGAAGTTTGTGATCCTTGTAGTTTTTTTGTGTGTGTTCATGTGGTTTTTGGTTTTCTGAGACAGTCTCACTATGTAGTTCAGGCTGGTCTTGAACTATTACATCCCATGGTGACCTCAAACTCATAGCAATCCTTCCACCTTAGCCTCCTGCATGCTGAGATTATAGACATGCACCACTATGCCCAATGGGGAATTTTTATCTGTGTTAAACATTTTATCCTTATGTGATCATTTGAAGTTTCATCTGCTGAAAATTTTAAACAGTAAGACAGAATACAAATTGCAAAGTACAAATGCTTTAAGTGCATATCCAATTCAATAGGGAAAATATGTTTTACTAAATTTGAATACCTTAAAAATAAAATATATCCATTCCTTTAATTGTTCATTGCTTTAAAACTACAAAAAAATCAAGAAAATAATGATTGTGTATTATTACATAACTATTACTGATATGTTCCAAATAAAGGTTTAATTTCGCTTGTACTTACAATGTTATG
This sequence comes from Hydrochoerus hydrochaeris, assembly GCA_004027455.1. Taxonomy (NCBI): domain Eukaryota; kingdom Metazoa; phylum Chordata; class Mammalia; order Rodentia; family Hydrochaeridae; genus Hydrochoerus; species Hydrochoerus hydrochaeris. The sequence continues at coordinate 138,564 of PVLA01002651.1, forward strand.
TAAATGCAACAGTAAGCTTTTTAGTGACCTGAAAACCATTTATTTCAATCAGAAGCAATAGTGAAATCTCTTTAAACTATGAGATGTCACTTAGTCTTTGTGTAAAACAAGTTGCATTCCTAATGCCTTTTGGCAAGAGTTGCAGTTATTGGCCCTTAATAGTTTTTATATTGACTACAAACAAGGATTTCCCTTCTTTTCCCTGGACTCCCAGGTCCAAATCAGCAGTTGATCTGAAATAGCAGTATTTCAGAGAAATTATAAAAGAACTGATAACTTTTTTACTAGTAGCTCAGTACTACTAGCAGTGATAAGCTGTTGCTGTAGCCAAGGCCTCTCTTCTATTTCTAAGCCTACACGAGTTATAACCTTGAAAAGCTATAGCCATTATGGTTCTCAGTGTGCTTTCCTCGACCATGGACAACACTCTTCCAAACACCTCAGCTCTTGTTGATCTCAAGGACCAGTTCTGGTCTAAACCACATTATCTGATTTACCCTTCTTTAGGACAATTCACTTTAGAGCACATTTCTGGTGACCCAGAATCTGAGCATTTACACCATCTGGAAAGTATTCTATTTTTATCAAAATATATTTCTTCTCTCTTTTTTACATCGTGCTGTACATACTGCCTAAGAGAAAACATGATTCCCTTCTCCAGAGAGGACAGCCTTAATTCTGTATCCCTGACTCTAGCAACCTTTCACTCAAGAGTGAGGAAGGAAGAATGAGTTCAACTATAAAACTTTAAGACTTCTCATAGCAATGCAGGGAAGAGATTTCTAAGAACAGCAAGACAAGCAAGTACAAAGTCCTGAGAACACCATTATGCTACACAAATGCTTAGTAACACATTGAGTGTCACTCAGTTTACTGATGCATGAGCAGTTTTACCTCACTCCTCCCGAGTAGGCTAATGAGCACCTTCACAGCAGTTACCTAATGGAGGACACAGTGACCAATGACTTGTTTGTCACAAATATGAGGGGACAGATTTTTACATTTTAAAGAGCCCTTTAGGGAATTTCCATATCTGTAAACATGGATATATACTAAGTGTATGGACTTGCCACCACCAAAGATAATCCAAAAGGTGTTTGCAGGCATGTATTCTGGAAGTGCTTTGATTATGCATTATAAGTAATGCAAAATCTTCCAATGGGCTGTTTTAAAGGTCACAATCTAATTTTGAAAATCTAAATTTGTATATATTATTTTAAAAATTCATTTTCATTTTCATATTTGTGTATCCTCAGGTACACAGAGCATTTATTGGACTAAAAATCTATGGTGGGTTTATTACAAATACCCATAATGAGATTTAGATAGCAAGCTTGTCTGCATTCAGCTCGTGTGTGTGCGTGTGAGTGTGTGTGTAGGCTGTCATATCCAAGTAAACCTCAATAAAGGCCTAATATGAGGCAACAGAGGTGAGTACTCACCCTGAGCCAAGATATTCATCTGGAAAATGCTCTTTTCTCAACACCTGTCAGGAGCTCACAGTTTGCTTTCAGTTGGCAGGGACAGCAATACACTTTCACCATTCCACCTCACAGGTACATTAGTTCTCCTGTTCTTTACCACAGTTTAGTCTGCAGGGATCTTTCTCACTTTTCCCTTCTCCCAGACCTCATACTAACCCATTGTATCGACAATATCATGCTGCTTAGACATAGAAAGAAAGCTGAAGCATCTAGTTTAGATGTATTGGTAAGACATCTGCATGTACTGTGTCTTTTGAAGTTTTGTCTTGATTCTTGGCAAAAGCTGCAATTACACTAAGTGTAACTTAGATGTATTGGTAAGGTAGAAAATGAATCTGTTAAAATTTAGAGGACTTCTACCACAAATGTTCAGGGGTCCAGCGGTGTGGGGTGTATAAAGATATCCCTTCTAAGGTGAAGTGTGAGTTTTTGCACCTGGCCCCTCCTCCAATGAAGAAAGCAGCATAATCTCCAGTATGCACATTTGGTTTGGGACACAACATATTTCACAGGTAAATGCATTGTTCTAGCCCATTTACTATGTGACTCAAAAAGATGTTGGTTTTGAGAGGGGCCCAGAACATGGAAAGGCTCTGCAGCAGGTCCAGGCTGCTCAGCCTCTTGGGCCAGGGGCCCCATCAGATTCAGTGAAGCCTGAAGTGTCCGTGGCAGGTAAGAGGGCTGTTAGATGGGTCACTATAGATGAACCACAGTGCAGGCCCTCAGGATTTTAGAGCAAGGCCCTGCCATGCTCTTCATCCTGGACTTGTAGCCTCTAACACTGTTAAAGACCAAATTTCTGCTGTTTGAAACACCCAGTTTGTGATACTTGTTGGGGAAGCCCTAGGCAACAGATACAAATGTTAATCTAATGACTTCATGAGTATAAATTCATCTTCTGATCGTAACAACTCTGTGAGGCAGTCACTAGTGTGGCCCTTCTTTTCAAGGGTCCCAAAGGTGACCTAGCACAGAACAGAGCTATCACTTGAATTTTGCAGTTTGGTTCTGAGCCTGTGCTCATAACCACAACACCAGCAGAAATGAGGCATAAGAACCTCCACTGCTCTTCTTCCCTGAAAGAACTCCACGAGCTGCCAGAACTCATAGAAACCATGTTTTCTTAAGCTGAGATCCATACCAACTCACTGCTAGTGAGGAAAGATGGTGAGTTCAGGAAGAGTGGATGACTGCTTAGTGTGTGACTTGAGAGATCCCTGGGATATCCACTAACAGCTGATGTTTATAATAATTCATTTTGTTGATGGTTTCTGGCCCACTGAGAATGAGCACCTCCTCAGACTGTGTACCCAGGTGGCTTAACCTGCCTCATTCAACTCATGCACAGACATTCTTCAAACTGTCCTGCAGGACCAATATTTTAATTCCCAGTCTTCTTTCAATCACTTTTTAAGGAATAAACCCATTTTGATTTTTAGATGTTGTCATTAATTATCTATATTCAAGTTTCCACCAAGGTTGACATTTTTACCATTTAAACAAAAGTCCAAAATTCTATAATCTTTGATGTTTGTGGAAATAATATGCAACTTGGATACAGAGCAACTACTGTAGGCCAAGTACTGGGGTTGATGTTCCACATACAACCAAGAACTGTATCTGTCTGGCTCCCTGCAATCTTAATCCTAGAGCTTAGTACATGGCACATGCTCTTTTCTTGTTAAGTTGGAAACAAGGAAGGATGAGAAGGAAGAAAGAAAGAGGAATGAAGGAACGAAGGAAGAGAGAGAAAGAGAAAGCGAAAGCAGAGAGGGAGGGACATATGAGTGAATGGATGTACAAACAATGAATAAAGGACACATGGACTGATGAACAAAGGGGTGGGTGAGTAAATGTCTACTTCTGTGAAACTCCACGGATAATGAACTATAAAAAGCACGAAAGCAGTAGCCCCACCACCAGCCGAGCTCATCTCCTCCCTATCCTTTCCTGCCACAGTTTTATAATCAGGAACTTAAAACAAAAAATTCTAAGCAGAACTAAGCTGAGGATACTGATTATGTTAGAAACACTGAATTTTCCAGCTTAAGTCTGTCCTGGTAATATCACAAAGGCAGGAAGAGTCCTTGGGAGGAGTTACACTTAGTGTAATTGCAGCTTTTGCCAAGAATCAAGACAAAACTTCAAAAGACACAGTACATCTTTGCCAACCTCTCTTTCCTTTCTACCTCCTTTTTCTGAATGCTCCACACACAGAAGTCTTCTCGCCACCTTTATCTCTCCAAATTCCTTCATCCTGGGACATCTCTCCAGAGAACTCATATAGAGCCTTATTACCACTGAGAATTGTTAATTAATTCAATTAATGAATGAAGATTAACCCTCCTACAGCATTGTTAAATAAGATTATACTACTCAACCAGTGTCAATTGGTAGATGTGGCAAGGAGATACTTTCAGTGAAGAAATTTAGAAGTCATCCAATCCCTATCCTAGAACCTATCTCTGCATTTTCAAACCCACTGGAAAATAACACCTTTACAGCCCCATACCTGTTACACCTCCCCCAAACCCCACTTATAGGCACTGTCACAGCAAAACATTACATATAGTTGATACCCTTCAGTGAAAACATATGAATGGTGTTGTGTGTGTGTGTGTGTGTGTGTGTGGTCATGAATAATCCTATGAATTGTACTGTGTAATGTTTATATGTAGCCATAATTATAAACACAGAATTTAATATGTGTATGGTAGTGCAGCATTCTCCTTAAACCTCTAATCTTTCCATCTCCCCTCTTGCATATATCATTTGATCAGAAAGAAAAACAAAAGGGCTCTTCAGTGGAACCCTTCAGGTTCCCAGTGTCCCAACTTTTCCTTCTCTGTCCCTTCCTTAAGTGACTCCTCCATTCCTTCCAGTGCCCAAGGCATGATTCCCCTCATGTTCGCTATGCCCTTGTCCTGCTAAATTATCTCCTTTTTGCCTTATCTTCACCCTCTCCCCTTCTCCGGTTCCCTGCCACCAATACTAATGCTCCAGCTTCTCATATTCATAAACACAAATCCACAGAACTCTTCTAAAAAGTCTTCTTTCTTCCTTCAGCTGTAGTCTTAATTCTATCTTCTTAAACTCCATTAAAAAGCAGAGCCTGCCATTGCTTACATTCTCATTGGTTCCCACCCGCCAAGGTCCCTGATGGCACGGTTGTTGTGTCCCAAAGATTTCCATTTGTGTTCTACTTGACCACTACCTGATCTTTTCTTCAAGTTCCTCCTCTTTGAACTTCTACTGTCATTACTTCTTTCTGCCTTCCTGCTATGTCTCTGCTCCCTAGTCCCATGAACCTTGACCCTTGCAAATGAAGTTGAATGCACTACATGCTCATGGATTTGTGTGCGTCTCACCTAAGACATCAACATATTTCACCCTTATTGTTCATTCTATTTTATGTCTTCCCTGCTAGACCTTAATATCTCTGAGAGGAGGGTTTCTGTATCCTACCAGCCATAACAATCTGGCATAGAGAAGCTTGTTTGAAACAAATAAACTTAATATATAATATACAATATATATTATATTATATATATATATATATTATCACAGATAGATGGATGGGTGGATGGATAGATACATCCTCATTTTACACAGGAAGAAATAAAAGCAGTCAAGCTAATTACAGGGCTGATTTTAAGCCTGATGATCTTTCCAAGATTCTGATTTTCCAAAGCTATAGACTTCCTTTGGGAAACAAGGACCAAGTTACCCTTTTACTTATATTTTAACTTACTCATCTCTGAACTAGGGAGCCTTAACATTTTTTTCAGGTATTTTGTAGGAAAACACCTCAACTTACACTCCTCTATAAAAGAGTCAATGTTCCTGCCTTGATCACCCTTAGTATAATCCACGCTGAAGCCTTCTAATATGCTCATCCAAGTGCAAAATTACAAGGATCGATGATGGAAACGAGATATGTAAAAAAAGGCCGAAGTTTCTCTACCAAGCAAAATTTCACATGCACATAGTGACTATTACACATTCTGTTCATGACAGAGCCAAGGAACCTGGAAAAACTATAATACAGATCACATTTTAAAGAAAAAGTTCCAGCACTATTCATAAGGGACCAGGTTGAGTCAGAAAACAAATTCCTCAATCATTTAAAATCAAAATAGCAATGTACACACAAGCAACACCTTCCAAGGGAACAACATGACCAGCTACTATGCACAGTTTTATGTTACATCAATTTTATTTTAATTCCTACCTCAGTGTGTGCCATTCATTTTTACATTGAATTTTTTTTTTTGGTCGCTAAGCAAACCTCTATGAACAAGCTAATGAAAACACATCTGCTTCTATTTTATTTTTACCTCAATTTGAGAATATGTATAGAAAGTGAGTGGAGGCATATTTTTATATCAAATATTATTGCTATGGGATTTATATAAAAACAAGGTTGATTGAAATAATGCTTTACATGGCAATTAAATGGTGCTGCAACGTGAGCTGAAATTTCACATACAAATCTGACCTACAAAAATGCATCGCCATGTCCCTCACTGATCTGACCAAGAGTCCACAGTTCAAAGCCTGCAGCCAGACCCTGCAATGTCATTTAAATCCTCTTGAGCTTCTAAGCCTTGAGCCTGTTTGTTTTGGTCTGTAAAGGTAAAAAACAGAATGTGTTCTTCATGTCTACTACTCTCATCTCCCCCAACCCCAGCACTTCTGTCATCTCTGCCATGTCACAGAGTAGTTTTCCTGCATGGTCACCATGTTCCTTTGTGGCCAGGACTTGAGCTGGACCCTCATTATGTGCCCAAGTACTATGCCTCCCAGCTCAAACCCATCTTACTTTCCAGAGGGTTAGTGACAAACATCAAATTAATCTCACTGTCCTGGTGTGCTGAACTAAGTTTTAATACTGCTGACGGGGTCCCTCCACCCATACTAGACACCCTCTCCTGCCAAGGGGCCAGGGAAACTGTTCTCTCCCAGCCTCTCACATGTACCAGTGGTACAGAGCAGGTAATTGCAATGTATGTTTAATTAGAGGCAAATCCTCTTCCTGGCCTGTTCTAAAACAAATTATATTCTCAGGCAGGTTATCTCATTTGGCTTTTTAAGACAGGTTTGTGCTATGCAGTTCAGGCTGGCCTTAGACTCACTTTGTAGCCCAGGCTGCTCTTGAACTTACAATGATCCTCCTTCCTCAGCCCGGGATTATGGGTGTGTGCCACCGTGTCCATCTTAAGACAGCCTCAGAGTCCAAACCAACTCAAGGCCCCAAGGTACCCATGTGACACTTAGCTCATCATTTCCCCGTCACCGTGATGTGCTGACTGTCCCTGCCAGCTGAATAGCTGCGCTGTCATTTCTTCCCCCGGCTTCTCCAAGTCTTGATTTTTCAGGCCGAGGCACTCCTTTTCCCACCGCACTCCAGGCCACCCTGAGGGTTACCTGGGCTTTTGGCCTAGGGAGGACTTGGAAGAAATCTAAACCAAAGGGACTCAAGGCAAGATGCAGAGAGCAGGCTGGTGCAAAACAGTGCTTTCTGTTACTTAATTATTCAAAGCCACTGAGAATTTCAACCTTTCTCATAGAGCCACGGTCAGAATTTACACACACACACACAGACACACACACACACACACACACACACACGGAGAATTTCTCTTTAGGGACCAAAATGCCACTTGAATGTGCTATGCCCTCTTCTCCCACAGTTGTACCTGCTTCATCTCTTCTGGATCAATAACAAATCAAGCACTGATCCTCAGCCTTCCACAGCCAGCCCCATGGCCCTATTATCTGCAATGTCTGCTGCATCCCTTTAACCCAGCATTCTTACGCTTAAGGGAAGGCTGAGCTCAAGTGGACCCACACGTGTTTTGTGTTTCACTGACTGTTCCCCAGGATTTTCAGGTTAATGTATACTTCTCCAATCTACAGCAGCGCTAGGATTCAGTAATATGGAATCAAGAGAAGTGGGGACTGATTTGATGAAAGTTCAACAATTTCCCTTAGGAGTTTTTCAAAACTCAAATCAGTAAAGAAAGAAAAAGGAAGGTAGAAAATAAGGTAGGTAACTAGTAAGCCTTTTTTGTTTTCCTGACACTCTTCACATCCAAACACTACTATTCCACTATGGAGACATTAAGAATTCCGCTTTGCCCACAAATCCAGGTCCTAACAGGTGAGCCCCCAAGAGACTACGCTGAGACTTGTTCCAAGTTTGAAGTTAGTAAGTGGGTGTGGGATCTTGTCTTTTCAACCACAGATGACACCAACGAGAAGGAATAAAGAGGTAACACAGACAGAAAACAGAGAAGAGTCCCAGACACCCAAGCATCCCGGCCTCCCCACTGCTGCCACGCCCTGGCAGAAGCAGCCTGGCCTGGCCCCCTCCCTCGTGCGCCCCCGACCGCCCGGGCAGCGGCCCCTTACCTTGCGGGAGTACGGGGGTTTGCTCAGGTGGATGCCGTCACGCACTAGCTTATCCCTGATCATGATCTTCAGCTTGAGTTTAGGGTAGCTCACCAGCTCCCTGCTGCGGGGGGCGGTGGTCTGGGTGCGCGGGTCCCCGCGGGTGCCCTGGGACGTGCCGCCGCCTAGCTCCCCCCGGCGGCCGGCCGGGACGGAGTCCACTGGCGCAGCGGGCTGCGGCTCAAGGGTGAAGTACAGGCCGGCGGCGGCGGCGTCCTGCTCCCGCAGACGGCGCACGGCCTCCAGGACTCGTCGGCGGTGCGCTGGCGCCAGCACCCCGATGGCGTCCAGGTCCGGGTCTCCGATCTGCTTGCACACCTCCAGGTCATCGTAGCCGTTATCCACGAAGGACTCCGCGTACTGCGGGAGCTGCAGCGCTTTCAGCCACTCGTAAACTATGTTGGTGCACATGGTGGGGCTGGGGACCCCGCCGGCGGACGCCCTCCGGTCGCCAGAGAGGCACCAGCTCGCGGAACTTTGATCCTCTCCTCGAAGGAGGAAAAACAAGCACAGTAAAGTTTTTCTGCTAGAGCAAAGAGTCAGGACGGAGACCGAAGCCCTCAGGAGAGGCAGGAGAGGGAAACGCTTGCACGTAGCAAAGTGAATCCCAGAGCAGCCGCGAGCCCGCGACACCGGGCTGGGCGAGCGCTCTGCTTGCTGCGCGCCGCCCCTGGATGCGCAGCCGCCGGGGGAGGGGCGCGGGGGCGGGGCGGGCGGGGCCGGGCACACCCCTGGGGCCGGCGCGCGGTCAGCGGGGTACCCCGGGCCGGGACGGTCCCGGGAACGCCGGCCTCATCGCGCCGTCCGACCGCCGCGGCTGGCGACTGCGCACGAGTCCCGCGCTGGGAAGGCGGCTCCTCTGCGCCCCCGGGAGCCCCGCGCCTTCGCGAGCGCCTGTCACCGTCGTCCTCCTGGAGAGGTGCGGGGCGCTTTGAAGCTGCCAGGCTCCAGGCGCTGTCTGCCTTGGGCGGCTTTTGACATTTCTTTTTAATCGGACTTCGGTAACCCGTGGAGGCTCTGCGCCCACTTCTCCCGGAGCCTGTCTGACGGCAGCGTTGGCGCCCAAGGGCACGACCAGCCACGCCACGGGGCCGGGAGAGGCCGCGAGGTCCAGCGTCCCTTCTGCCAGCTAGACCCACGCTGAGCCCTCCTTTCTCGGAACCCACGCTCACTCAGGAGGCCGGCGATCTGGTTGCTTCTGTGGTCGCCCGAGCTGTTCTTCGAGCGGCGGCGCCGCTGAGGGCGGGTGGGTGCGACGTGGGGACCGCCCGCGTCCAGCCCCTTCTGGCCACAGCAGGGCGGGGGAGGCTGCCGCTGCTCCGGTCCTGCTCTTCCTTCTAACGCCTCAGATCTGCGAAAGTTTGGGGTGGATTGTACTTTCTCCCTGGGGAAGGCAGCTCGCCTGGTACCCTATCCCGCTTCCGGCCAAGCAAGACCCTTGTCTGTCCTAGGCTTTCTCTCCGGTCCGCCATCCGGCCCTCGGCCCGGCTCTCTGACCCCAGGAACGTGCGAGACGCTCATTCCCGAACCCGGGGTCACACCTAACCCTCCCTTGTCTCACCCCAGGATCGCGTGGAAACCAATACTGTACACTACCCTGCAGCTGGATTGGAGGGGGACCAGGACAGCTCTCCCGCAGCACTTTCTAGAGAGTAACAACGTCAACCGACTTTTCCCGTGGTACGTTCAAGACCAGAGCAACCTTTCGGGATGGAACAGACCGAGAGCCTGCACCGCACTCCCGGGGTCCAACCTCTTGCTGGGAGAAAGGGCAGTGAGCAGCCCTGGGGACAAACACACTGTTTCTTCCTTTTTCCTAGAGGTGCGATTCAGCGTTACACCTGAGCTATTTCAGGACCTGACCCCGACCCTTTTCTAAAGAAGTCCCCGTGGGGGTGCCAGCCACTCACCCGACATCTAGAGGTGAACACAGTACTTCAAGTCTGCCACGCGTTTGTCTTCCGGGAGTGTATGTATGGAGAGCGGTCCTCCCTTCGCTAACTCAGTGGAGCTCACACGGACCCCTTAAAAATCAGATGTCGCCCAATAAAATACCCCATGGTGGCACAGCCAAAATGTTCCCTGCAGTTGCAAGGGAGTCCTGGGTTTTGTAGCTCCAGATCCCTCAAATTTCAAACACTTTCCGGGAAGGACCGTATATGCCCTAGATTACTGGGGAGAGACATAGGACTGGCTCTGAGGCTGCTGATGGCCCCAGCCCAGGTCACCTAAACCTCTCTTTCTGGAGCAGGCGCTAAGCTCGCAAGCTTTAGCAGGACCCTAGTAGTGTGCAGGGGCGCCCAGGGGCTGAGATGCTGTTCGCATCTTTCCATCGACAAAGTGGGTGCACAGTGCCCTCTGGCGTCCGTGTTTGGGAATTTCAAGGCGTTGTCCAGTTTCTCCAGTCATTGAGCAGAGGCTTATGATTTTCCGTTAGTTCCTCGCCACCTTTTTCAAGAACAAACATTTATATCACGTTTATCTCTATCCCAGTGTTCCCTCGTAAAGCCTTTTAATACTTAAAAAGGAGGTGTTCCCATAGTAGTTTGAATTATGCTCCTATGAAACAAGTTGTAAGCAAATATTTATTGGGAAATCAGTAATATGCCAGATTCTTATACATCTATGTCTAGCTGGCTGGCTGGCTATTATCTATCTGTCTATCTAATCTATCTAGCAAGCAGTAGTATAATCCAATACGTTACAGAAAAGGGGATTGAGACTCCGAAGCAGTACTTTGCCCAAGGTGTCAGTGATCTCTGCAAAACAAGAGTTATAACTATGAGGAAATAATTCAGTCTTCACAGTTACCAGTGTGTGCTAATTCGTAGGAGAAGTTTGCATAGTTACAAGAGGTGAATTCTTCCTTTTAGGTGGAGAAACTTCAAACTCAAGGGTTTCCCCATGTTGTTTTCTTTTTCAAGCTGTGTGAAAAGTCCAATGGTACTGTTCAATAGTTCTTTACTTTCTTATATATAGCCTCTTCCACTTGGGGAGCTTGAGGACATTCATTTTGTCTAATTAATCTTGAGGAAAGGCAGTGAGTATTTTTATTTCCATTTTACAATTAGAGAAACTGGTTCAGGGGAAGATAAATGACTTGCCCAAGGTCATACAGTAAATCAAGACAGAGACAAGAACAAGCTTGTCTTGTCACAGTGTCTCCCAACAGGCAGCAGTGATTCTCCTTTATTTATGTGCAATGAACCATCCAATTAGGGAATAAAGCAGTCTGTGCTCTCTGGAGAGGAAGCCTCTTATAAATTAATCATTTGTTAATCTGCCATAAATAAAAACCTACTCACTTTTGACCTCTCGAGGAAACTTACTGTCTAGAGGCTTCACTGGTCTGGGCTGTGGAGACTTCTTCCCCAGACTCCCCTTCTGCATTTGTCTCCCAAACACGCTCAGGTCTTCTACATGTGAACCCCTAGGCCTTCTGCCCTTCTCCTGTCGGCCTTACTATCTGTAACCTCTCCATACATTTCATTCTAGAGGCACAGTTGCAGGACAGCTTATTTCCGTATTTCCTATGGAGAAACAGGACTGAAATCCACAGTAAAAATCTGGCAAGAACAATGATTAGCTACATTTAAGATTCAGATCTATAGTCTTTTAGAAATGGGAGGCCATTCCATATCATCTCTAGCATCCAGATTTACAGAGAGGAAGCAGAGGCACAGGAAAGTCAGGTTACTTACCAAAGGCCCCATGACGGGTGCAGGACAGGCCTGGGACAAGAATCCAGTCTGGTCCTCACCAGACACCTCTGCATGGTGTCCTGCACTGTTCCGTCTTTGCCATGAGCACCTCCCTGCCCTCAAATGCATTCATTTACACAAGTGTTCATTGCATATCCACTGCAGATTTAGGTACTGAAGCACAAAGAGAAGAGTTTTTTCTTCATTAATTGGAACTGGAGAGACTTCAGCATTTAAAATATATAAAGAAGAAAAAGATAGCTTTTTCATATGTTAAAGAATTGTGAAGATTACGAAGGTACAGGCTATTTTCTATTTTTATTATTATGCAAATTCTGTAAATCATAACATCAGGCAAAATTTGAAATTAAACTTTTCGTTAACGTTTAGACAAAAAATGTGCATTCAACAATAACTGACTATTATGCCTCCAGTCACAAATTTAAAAGACCAAATTAATTTACCCAGTACACATGTTGAAATACAGAAACTTGTATAACGTATTTTTGAATAATAATGCTTTATTAAAGTTTTTTCTTTAAGTAAAAATTTAAAAACATTTATCAGGCAAGTTATTATTTAATATGATTGAGGTTAGACTTCTTTTTCCAGAAAGGACTCATTTCTTGCCTACTGACAAGCATTGAGAGAATAGTTTGTGGGGGGAGTTTCTTTTTAGGCAGTATTTTGGAATTGTATTGCAATGATAATAATTATGGTATAACGTAAAGTTAACACTGACACCCTCTGTGTAATTAATTAATGATAATTGTATTCATGTTTTAAATTCTAACTATCAAAAAACAGCTTTTCTGCTTTGCTCAGTAATTCAATTTAAGGTTACAGAGTGAAAAATAATTTGTTTTGAAATTTTCTTGGTGCTACATAAGGTTTCATACTATTTTATTTAGAAGATAAATGTTCGCACCTAATGTGTATAAAAATTAAATTCCATCAACATCTATTAAATGTCAGTCCCCAGGGTGTCTAGCCTTGTAAAAGGGTATATAATATTAATCTTCAAATACTAAATATGTCTCACCTTTTTTAGCCATGAGCTGCAAAGCATCAAGAAAGAGCATGTGGCGTAGGAGGAAATGAGAATAATAGGCTTGAGTGATGGGAAAGGCAATCTGTTCTCCAGTGGCGGGAGCAAGGCACGGGTTTGGCACCTTAATTAGGGGCAAGGCGGCTGGGGTGTCTGTTAATATGCCTGAGCTGCAGACATTATATTTTTGTGTGACAACACATACAGGAAAGAAGGAGAGACAGGAGCAGTAGGGAGCAGCAGCAGGATGCTGTTAGATGATTCAATGCTGCTATAATAGACTTCGCTTTCTTTAAAAGAAACAAAGGGGATTAAAATGCATGTTCTGGAAGTCATAAATCTGGAGGTCACTAATAGAAAGAGCGCCAAGCAAGATGCCACTTTGGTGACAAAAAGAAAATGAGTTTCATTTAAAAACTCTTATCCTCTCATCTCTGAAAATCTCCAGAAGTTCTGTCTTGATATGCACTCAAGAAGAGGAGGCAAAGATGAATCCAATATTTCCCAGAGATAAAAATGAACATGGGTGCAATGTTTTGATGCATAAAAATACATTCACTCTTAGAAATACCTCTTTCTGCTGGGGATTTAGCTCAGCGGCTCAAGCGTTTGCCTGGTAAGTGCAAGGTCATGAGTTTCGATCCCTGGTACCAAAAAAATTGGTAAAAAAAAAAATTACTTTCTTTTATTTACTGAAAGTCAGAAAAGTTACTTTAGCACTTAAAAGGCAGGTTGTGCAAACCTATACAAATGAAATGATATTGATTAAAGCTAGTTCAGACAAGTACAAGTTACTTATACATGCAGTCACAACATTTGAATCACTCAATTTGTGACCAGTTATCTAACTTGAATAAACAGTAATTGTTCCCATCAAAGGGTTTCTTTCCCTTTAGGCATTAGCACAACCAATTTGAAAACACCTGTTTCCTGAGATCCAGTGGACCCCTGATGAGAGATTTATGGCCTTTTCTCTTTGCATCAGCAAAGTAATTTCATCTTTGCTTTAAAATTTTTATTTCTTTTTATTTTATTTTATTTAATCTAAATTTCATGTTGGAACATATACTTTCTAACACTTGAATCTTTAACTTATAGAAAATCAACTTTGGAGAGAAGCTAGGTGGAGCTCATTGTCCTCCTGAAACTATCTCCAACCTTGAGATTTTTTTTTTATGTATGTATGAAATTGTGGCCTTGTGAACACAAGATGTGAGTGAAGCAGGAGATCCATAGCTCAGCAAAACCTAGATGTATACTTGAAAAATTCAGGCTTAGGTGATGTTCTGAATATACTTTTAAAACTTTTCAGATGAATAGTTTCATTCCCAAATTTTTCAGTCTCAGAAACGCCAGAGTATGTCCTACAGTTGTTCAGCTGTCTTGTGTGAGTAAGACTGCATCCCATCGCTTGGACCAAGACCGTGGTTTTCAACCAGCCTCCTGTGACATCGAGGGACACACCAGGGTCATGAGCAAGGAAAGGGGTCTTCAAGGGCCTGCTCAGAAAAAAATATAAATGACACGTTGCTTATACTGTACAACTGGATAAACTTCAGGTGAAACAGGTGTTTGAAGATTAAAGTCAGGTGGGCTTGGTGGTACACACCTGTAAACCCAGCACCCACTTGGAAGGCTGAGATAGGTGAATCACCATGAGTTTGAAGCCACCCACAGCTACATAGCAAGTTTAAGCCAGTTTAGACTGCATAGTGAGACCCTGTCTCACAAAAAGAAAAGTTCACCAAATCAGCAGAATTCTTAACTAAAATAAAAATTTTTAGCGTAATTTTCTGTGATCTGGAAGCTGGGGAAATTTTCCTAATTGCAATTCAGTGTCTGAAGGTGTAGGAAAATAAAATCGTGTTACTTTAAGTATGATAAACTTTTGTGTGGGGAAAAAAGTTCTATTAGTGAAGTAAAAAGCAAGATGATACTTTCCCCTTGAGGGAATAGTTAGACCTTATATAACAATTAAGAATTGGTGTAGGTAATACAGAAAAAGCATGAAAAGAGAACCAGAAAATGTCATGGCTCTATGAAAAAATAAGCAAAAATATTCCTAGGGAAAAAATGCAAAGGATTTGGATTTGAAATGATTCTATACTGCTTCAAAATAAGGGAACTGCTTAGTCAAACTGTACAGCTAAATTATTTCTTACCTATCAGATTAGCAAAACTCAGTTTAGCAACAAGTTCTGCAGGAAAGTCTGAAGAGGAATGAATGTTTTGAGTATTCTGTTTTGTTCTTAGGCAAGATGGTACTATCCTTCTGCTGGTCAGAATCCATCAGAAAAATCGCATTCACAACAAATATGGTATGTTTAAATTTTTAAAAAATTATTACAGTAAAAGATACATTGCCGTTACTCCCTCTCAAAGTTCTCACCCTTATTTCAAGTACCTGTGACCCATTGTTCTTGGTACTTTCTGCAGCAGTTGTGAAAGCCTGTCCTCTTTCCTGTCTCTCTAGGGTGCCACTGCTGCCCCATGCCACTGAACAGAAAGGCAGGCTCATGGGAACAGGCTGCGTCTTCACCTCCTATGCCTGGGCCTGGCATTGTGCAATTTCTTCTTTTCTTCTTCTTTTTTTAAATATAGCAATAGTTTAATGCTGTGTTAAAAGCATGTCATAGAAATTTAGAAAATGAAGAACAATAGAAAATTATTCACAAGTGGCATTACGTGATTTCTGGTTCTTCTCCAGCGTCAAAATCAGTGTGAAAGGTAAACATTTTGAATCAAGTTGGAACACTGAGGGAGCCATGGTAACACAACCAAAAGCACCCACAAATGAAGACTTCTAGAACTGCTTCAGAAGTGACAAGAGCTATGCAGTAGGTATGTTCAAAGGAAGAGGGAACATTTTAAGATGGAGCATTGTTAATGTGTCTTTTGCTGTAATTAAAACTTAAACATTCATTGTGTTTTTTGAGCCTACCTCATAGATGCTAACTGGGATTGCCTACTGGAAAACAGAACAGCAACAAATTATAAACTGTTTTCAATAATGAAGGACTGGCAAGTTTGGGAATTATTATACCAAGATCATATGTGTACAAGATATAACAAGATAAGTATTTGGGGTTTCTGTGTGTACATTTGGGTTTGGGGGTTGTTTTTGTACATGTGCTAGAGATTCAAACCCAGTGCAGTGTACATGTTCATCAAGTGCCTGACCCCTAGCTACTCCCCAGAAAACTGAATACTTGTTAGTGTTTTGAGATCCAAGATTTTTGGCACAACTGAAAGGAGATACAGTTTTAAGACCAATGAATTTAAATAAAAGTTCTATACTCCTAAATTTCAGTTGGAAAAAAACAATATAAATTCTTACATATTTTTCTTTAAAAATATATTTTCTAAAATCAGAATTGAAGGCCAGGGATATAGCTCAGTGGCACAGCCCCTGCCTGGTAAGCACAGGGTCCTGAGTTCAATTCCCAGTACAAAAAAAAAAACAAAACAAAAATTAAAAAAATTGAGATATGTTATGTGCATTTAACAGTTCCCTGCAGTGATTATAATCACTATGGACTGCAAACATGTACAAATAAAAAAAAATTTAAAGTTTTAAAAACATACATTCCAGTTCTGTATATGGAAAGACTTAAGAACCATGACTGAGCCAATAATAATGAGATCTCCAGCACCTGTTTTGTTTGGTGGTACCATTTTCCACTAAAAAGAAGTAGAACAGAAAGAAAGGCCTATATCCAGGTTTGGAGTCCTGTTTGTAGACAACAGTGAGAGATAAATAAGATGAGAAAGTAAGGACTCCATCAGTGTTGGCTGGAATCACTGTAAAAGGACACTGCAGCCAACCTGAATGAGTTTCCATTAGGCAAAGAGGGGATGCTTTTAGCATCACCAACAAGAATGATCATAGAAGTGGGCTGAAACCCTCAAATATGCTGAAAACCACAAGGCCATGTGATAGTTTAATCAAATCTTACTTGGTAATGTGATCATCAAGTTG
Source organism: Hydrochoerus hydrochaeris (assembly GCA_004027455.1). Lineage (NCBI taxonomy): Eukaryota > Metazoa > Chordata > Mammalia > Rodentia > Hydrochaeridae > Hydrochoerus > Hydrochoerus hydrochaeris. The sequence continues at coordinate 155,229 of PVLA01002651.1, forward strand.
CCAATATCAAGATAAAATTGTTCATGGCATACCTAGAAAAAAGTAAAGTCAGTGATTAATGAAGGGAGAGGGCTCCTGCCTGCCTGCCTCTCTGTCTGAGATAAACACTGTTTTTATAGGACTTTCTAAATGCCTCCAAGAGATCTTTTCGACTCCATGCTGTACACCATGCTTCATAGATCTCACACAGATGCAAAGATTTCTGTAACAAAGATTAATTTTGGCATTTTTAAAAATTTCACAACTCAGAAAAGAGGCTCTGTGCAGAACACTTGCCCACAGCTTAGGGTCGCACACCACGCTCTGTCAGTCCCCAGTCCTGAATAAATGTCGTTATTCTTTGGAGAATCACTCTCTGATTATCATTCAGATTGACAATAAGCTTTAAAGGAAATTCTTTTTTATTTTGAAAACTGGCACATGAAGGGACAGTTTCAAGGACTTAATCTGTTTTTCCTACATGAACTGTGCCTCAGAAAACATAGTTGTTAAGATAAGTTTCTTTATAAACATTTCAGCTAAGTAAATTATAATACCACTAATATGGAACCTGATAAAGTAATGGGTCTAAGTCAGCCGATCAAGTGTAAACCACTGAAAGAAAGTCTTGAAGACACTTTTAGGGAGATCACAGGCTCAATCTTGTTTTCATGACAATGCTAAGACATTGTTGCCCTTTTCAGTTTGCTAATGTTTATAGTACATTAATGACATAAAATGAACTTGCTAAAAAAAAGCTAGGCAGAAATGAAATCAGTGGTACTGTGTGACCAGCAGTTGTTCTATTTTCTACCTTGAAGCAGTGAAAACCACTAATTATACTAAGGCTTACCTGTTGGATACTTTAAAAAATATCCCATATAAGGCAGATGTGCTGCATCCTGACCCATGATGCTCATTGCCTTGAAAACCACTTGTGTGATCATTCGAGTTGCCAGCCGAACTAGCCTCTTCCACACAAAATCGTTTTGTTGCTTTAAGAAATGACAGAAAAATTATAGTTACATAGATTTTGGTCTTTGGCAAGCATTTTCTTGAAAGTGAATGAAATTATTCTGATTCTTTAAGTAAATAGCTAGGAGTATTTATTGGCAATGGCAAGATTCAAGCTTTCAAATAAAAATTTGAATTTTGGCAGACTCATATTTGCTACAGTGAGCTTGAGAGCTTTCCAGTATGTGCAGGCTTTTCTAACAACTCTGTGATTATTAACAAATATTTTTATTATTGAATAATAGGATATTTCTGCATTTTAAGATCATATATTTTTTGTGACTCAGTATTTTCCAAATAATATCACAAAGTCATGCAAGAGAGCCAAAAAACAAACAAGATAATCTAATGCATTTTAAATTAACAATGAAAACATTCATTGATGCAGTTTTAGATTTCATTCTACAATTAATCTTTAATAAACTACCATTTGTCAAAGAAGAATATCTATCAGTATCTGGTAGAATATCTGTCATCATTGAAGTACTGTTTTCATTGCAAACCATGTATCTTTGTGAGGATGAATTTCTTTACCATATTTTTATGAAAGTTACATATTCCAACAATTGAATAAAGAGGCACAGAGGGAAATCTAGGTGTCTTCTTTTCTTTTTATTTAAAAAAGCTTTTATTTAAGGTATAAAAATACATGTTAACATTATATGGTATCATTTTTCACTTAGCCAGTTGCCTAAAAGTTTTAACTGATGACCTGCAATAATAGGAAATATGCAATAACAAAGATAATAGAATATATTCCTAACAAGAACATAAATCTACGTAAAACTTACTTTGATTAACTTTATTGGCATACTTTTGTGGTAGATATATATCACATATACATGTACAGATATCTATACATTATCACATTCATCGCAGGGAATTTGTACCTGCACTTAATATATCTTGATTCTTCTTTTTCCCCCAGTCTCCTCCCCTCCTCTCAACCCTTCTTCCCCTCATTTATTAAAACCTTTGTTTCCATTTTTCCTCTATACTGTTTTTTTCACTATTCCATTTCCTCAGCCCTTCCTTTGCTCTCTTTTTCATTTGAACATTTTTTCCCTACTTCCCAATATCTGTCATCTATTTTGGTCCTTATTTATCATTTTGGTTTGTCATAAAAAAGAAACAATGCTATATTTAAGCATGTGTGGCCTCTTTATCTCACTTAAAAGTATGGTCTCAAGGGGCATCCATTTACCTAGAAATGTCGTCTCAAGTTTATCATTCTTTATGACAGAGTAGTACTCCACTGTGTATAAAAACCACATTTTCTCTATCCACTCAAGTATCAGTGAGTATTTGGGGTGTCTCCAAGATTTAAATATTACAAAGTGTTATGCTATAAACATGGATGTGCCTATATCACTGTGGTGTGATGCTGTTAACTCTTTGGGAAGACATCAAGAAGGAAAATAGCTGATGTCATCTTTTCTATTAAACCAGACAGTAAATAGACTTGTAAAGATGCAAAATATTGTCCCTACTCTCACAAACTTTTTTTTATTTTGGACAATACAGTTATTTCCAGTAAAAAATATATTTATGTTAACTTGCAAGAATTGTTCCTTTTTATTATGAATAATGATTTTAAAGTTTTCTCCCATTTAATTTCTAATATAAAAATATCAACAGGTAAAATCAACAGAAACACAAGCTACTCAGGGCATTCATTAATTTTTAAGAGTGTAATGGATGTATTAAAACCAAAAGTTTAATAACTACTGATCTAACAACTGTCATCCATGGCTGACAATCTCACAAAAGGAGATATTCAGGTTATAATTATTACTTTTTATTGAACATAGGCCACCTATGAAGTAGTCTTGCCAAAAATCATATTAACCTGAATCTGACCCAAGCTCTTTTTCTAACTACCAATTTATAGGAAATACAACAGGCAAATGTGGAAGACACAGTTAGTAATGTCAAGACTGAATGAGCTTTGGCAGAAAAAAAAATGACATTTTTTTCAACAAAAATGGAGAAGCAGGCAAAAGGCAGGGAGAGAAAGGAACAGAGAGAGAAGGAGGAGAAAGAGAGAGTGGGGGAGAGGGAGAGAGAGAGAGAAACAGACAGACACAGATTCAGAGACAGATCCACAAAGGGTATACAAAGAAAATGAATGCTGTTCTAGAAAATTGCTTAAAAACTTGTTATAAAAAAATGAAAAAAGATATGAACACTGGCTAGTAATTTGTGGCTATTTAAGAAATTATTGTTAATTATTGGCAGTGACAATGATATTCTAATAATACACATTTTTCTTTTGTAAGTGTAGAGTTTCCTTGTATTTTAAAGATAAAATTATTATAGATGAAATTATATGTCTGTGATTTGCTTCGGAATAATGCATGAAAGAAGATTAGCCATGACTTCACTGTTTAAACTGGGTGGTACTACGGTGGGTTTATTATGTACTCTTTTCTTTCCCAGCTTGTGTGTGTGCACATTCCCAAAAAAACCAGTTACACAAATATAAAGGTGATGAAAACTCCCACTGTCTTATGAAATTATATCTCACCCCAGTGAAAGGCACAACTTGACTTGTTGTAACACAAATGGAAACCTTACCATCCATTTCTCAGAAGATGGGATTGACAATGTCAGAAACCAGAGGTGTCACGTAGAGGTCAGAAGTGAGAAGCCTAGAACTAAAACTATGACAGGAGCCACTGCACTCTTAACACAAGTCCCCCTGATTCATATGTTGAAGCCCTAACTTTCTCATGGAGGTTAGAAGGAGGGGATTTGGGAGTTGATCAAATTTAAGGGAGCCCCACAAGAAGAAAATCAGGCTCCCTCCCCTTAACCCCTCCATCTCCTTCTCCCTTTACCCCTAAGACTCATGTGAAGGCAGCTGTGCAAGCCAAGAAGAGAAGCCTCAAGTTTGGAACCAAACTCACTGGCATCTTGAACTTGCACTGCTCTGCCTCCAGAAGTGTGAGAAATAAATTTCTCACACTTAAATAAATTCCATGTTTTATCAGACTCATTTGGAGCTCTGTATTAAAGAGATTGGTCAGGGCCCTAGGTACCAGTCAGGTCTGAAAATGTCAAAAAGACCTTATGCCATTGATTAATTCCTTTATCATTTAATATTTATTGAGTGCTTATCATTATTTTAATCACTAAGTACAGAGATACAATGGAGACCAATTTTCTGTCTTTATGGGGCTTTGTGGAACTTACATAAATAACTGTGGAAAACCTTGAGGAGAAATAAAGTGGAAAAGGGAAAAAAAAGGTCATGAAATACCTGGGGTAGGGCTGTCCCGTAGAGAGAGCAACAAAGGCCATGGTGCTGGCGCAGACCAAGTGTGGCGTATTGGGAAAGCGGCAAGAAGACCTAGGGCTGCAGCCCAGAGAGAGTGGGAAGAGCAGTGGCCAGGAAGGGAGTGGGAAGAGAAGAAGGCCAGGCCAAAGGGTTGTAAGGGTGTTGGGGCACTCTGCAAACGTGCTGAAAGCCACTGGAAGTACTAAGCAGGGGAGCAACAAGAGATGATTTATAATTTAACAGGACGTAGAGCCACTCCATGCAATATTGACCACAATGAAGGTATCAAGAAATGAGACCACTTGGGAAGCTATTTCCTAGGCTCAGCAGCACAGGAGAGTCACTGAGTCTTGAACATGATGGTGATAAAGGTGGAAAAAAGCATTCCAAATTTGTGACCTACTCATAGCTACTGGAAACAGACAGAGAAAAGAGAGGACCCAAGGTTGACTCCCAAATTTTTACAATGGACAATTGAGTGAATGGTTGCCCTGTCCTAAGATGACAAAGAGAGACTGAGTGAGCTTGGGAGTGGGGATGGGAAGGAAACAAAGGTTTCTTGCTTCAAGTTAAAAGATAAGAGGAGACTGTATTGAAGAGTACCAAGGCTAAAACGTAGGGCCTCCCACGTTAGGATCCAAGAGGGACGCTGAGGTATCACTAGAGGGAAGGAAAAGGAACGGCCAGGGAGTAGGGGTCTGAATCCAGGAGCAAAGCTGTTCCAGGAAGGAAAACCATGTGTGGCAAGGCTGAGGGGTCCAGAGAGCTGAGAACTAAGACTGGCATTGGTCAGGCATCACGGATGACAGTGAGTGGCTTCGTCAGGACCAATGTCACTTGCAATGGATTTGAGAGACTGAAGGGCAGAGAGGGGACAGCAATGTGAGTACTGACTTCTCCATGGAATCACTAAGTAAGTATCCAAGCAGGGGTGCAAGGGCTGGAAAGGGATGTGTGGAAAAGGAAGTATTTTTCACTGACTAAAGAAGTGACTGCACACGTTCTGCAGTAGGGAGTCGCTGTGGGTGGGCATGCACGACGGAGGCTTTTAGATGGCTAGGGAAGGAGGTACTTACGGGAGAGAGGACCTGGCCTCTGGGAGGCTCCCAGATTGTCCACCCTGCTTGTTACAGCAGGAGGGCAGAGTCTCCTGGGACAAATGCTGGGCAGTTGGTCGGCTTGGTGATGGGAGGAAATGGACGTTCTAATTTTATTGATGGCCTGAGACCAGGCCATCTGCAGAGAGCAGGAGAGCAAGGAAGCCAAGATGATGCAGAAATAGTCAAGTCAGTAACTCTTGTGGAATGATACTTAGAAGAGGAATAGCTGGATCAGAAGGAATTTCTACTTCAGTTTTCCTGAGGTATCTCCCTACTGATTTCCACAGTGGTTGTATAATGTTACGCTCCCCCAGCCTTGTTAGCATTTGTTATCATTTGATTTCTTGATGATGGCCAATATTTCTGGAGTAAGAAGGAATTACAATATATGAGAAAGCCAAAATACAAATAAAGAACAAAACAAAAGATAATAGGAAGAAGGAAGATAAATTTTTCCCAGCAGGAAAGAGGATCAAGAGATGGAGGGGAAGGAGGAGGAGAGGAGGGAAAGAAGATAAAAAAAGAATTTGGATGTGTTATGTGCAGGAACTAACTCTGCACAAGGAACGCAAACATGATGTCCCGCAAACATGTACTAATAAAAAATAATAAAATAAAAAGGGTTCTCACAGTCTTGAGAAATAAACACACTTACAGAGCTAGCAAACCACAGACTAGTTTGAATTTATATTTTACTGGTACTATTTCTATCATTTCTCAGTCTACTAGGAAAAATCAACATGAAATCAAAACAAAAAAAGTCACTGATAAGCCTAGGAATGCAAGCAATTACCATTAAAATAAAGAAATTCATAAGTGTTATCTTAACATATCAGTAATACTTTGTTTCTTTTCTACCACCACTAATTACTTCAAAAGGAATACTGTTTATACTCTAAAAGGGATGAAAGGCCCATTAAATAAAATTTTATGGGTGAAATATTATATTATAAAATATATACAAAATATTAAGAACACTATCCCATTACACTCAAAATCTGTCATTTTGACATAACCAGGAAGAAAATGTGAAAGAAATACAAAAAAAACTGTAATTAGGAGGGATGGAAGCAAGGGAGGAAGGAAGGAAGGGAGAGAGGAAGAAAGAAAGAAAGAAAGAAAGAAAGAAAGAAAGAAAGAAAGAAAGAAGAAAGAAAGAAAGAAAGAAAGAAAGAAAGAAAGAAAGAAAGAAAGAAAGAAAGAAGAAACGAAGGAAGGAAGGAAGGAAGGAAGGAAGGAAGGAAGGAAAAGAAAGAAAGAAAGAAAGAAAGAAAGAAAGAAAGAAAGAAAGAAAGAAAGAAAGAAAGAAAGAAAGAAAAAAGAGTGAATGAGTGAGTCAGGTCAGATAGAGAGAAAGTGAATGGAGAGAAACAGCAAGAATACCACAAATCCTGGGCTTACACTTGTGGTTTGTGGTCACAAATCTGGATAATACTGGTCGACAGGATCATGAGTTTCAGATCCATGGATGTCTGCAAGTGCGGGTGCTCTCAATGAATTTCAAGTCTTAGAAAAAGACAAGGAGTAACTACAAGGCAGAACCTACATGTAGAAAATTAAAAATTTAAAGTCATCTTGTATTAATCTGTTTTCCATCAGTATAAAAAATACTTGAGATAATTTATAAAGAGAAAAAGGCTTATTTTGGCTCACTGTTTGGGAGGTTCCAATCCAAGATGGTGTGGGACCACGGCTTTGTGCCTCTGCTAGATATGCCAGATAGTGATGAGAGGAACTCACCTTAGGGCAGAAAAAGAACAAAGAAGAAAAACCTGGGATCCCACAGTTCCTCTAGAGGGCACCCCACATCCTAAGGCTGTTCCTCAGGGCTCTCTCCTACAGGTCCATAGCATCTCCCAGCAGTACTCTGGGGATCAAGCCTTTAACACGTGGGTCCTTGGGTGGTCATTCAGCATCCAAATTAGGGCATGGAGTAAAGGACCTAGAACTATAATAGTCTTAGAGCTGCAAAAGAAGTGATATAATTAACCAAGTAATCTGACAATATAAACTTTATTCTGTAGGTTCATAACTTCTTAAATGACTTCTATAAATACAAAACCAACTAAAACCATACTGGCACCCTTCTTGATGGTTCAGAAAACATTCCTCCTTGGTCTTATGAGTACCAATTACTCTACTAATTAAGGACGCACCGGTCCTAATGCTAGAGAGACAAGAAAGAATCAACTATACTGACAGAATTCTAGAGAACTCAGCTTATATTCTGATCAAAATCACCTTGAAAAAACCTACCACTCTGAAAATGCTATAAGAAAGGACTCAAAAATCTTTTTCCAAGGCCTGAGATCAGTGGTGCAGATGGGAAAAGAAAATTTATAAGTCACTCACTGTGGGCACAGACAGACATAAATTTCAGCTACAAAAGAAGTAAAAGAAATAAGCTCAAAAGCTATATTAAAGGAAGATTTTCTTCATTAAGTTTTATTGCATTAGTTTAATTCTATTCCTGGAAATAATAGAAAAATGACTTAAGGCAATTTCTTTTTCTTTCCAGAAAAAAATGAAAGATTATGTTTTGATTGGTAAAAGGAATGTGGGAATAACTTATAAAAATCACTATGAAGGATTTATAAAACATAGAAGCTATAAAGTAGAATTTTTCTGAAAAGATAAAATTTAAGATTCTTGCAAAAACTATGTTCCCCAAGAGGTTCCATAAGATTAATGGAGACAGCGTTTAAATTTTTTTGACAAAAATCTTAAGAGTATGCATGAAAATGGAAATTCAGTGAAGAAGATACCAGATAATAAACAAAAACACAATAATAAATTAAATAACTTTGCAGCAACTTGTGTTCCTATATCATCTAGATCCTTATGGAATTGTTAGGGAAAAGCAGGTTTCATTGAAATAAATAGTATCAATAGTGTGTGGTGGAAAGATACATTATTATGTCTTTTCTTGGAAACATATAATGCCCCTAAATAGAAAATATGCATAGCTACTATACTTTTAGAGGAACTTTTACCTGTAATGATAAGCCAAGGGAATTAGATGATATTTTTTAAGAGCCTTGCATAGTACAGAGTGATCTATAAGCAAATATTTCAACACAATTTCTTTCAACAAAACTCCATCCTTTTCTAAAGCTATTATATTCTGAATTTCTTCTTCACACTTATTTCAAGTGTCTTCAATAAAGCTAAGACAAAAAGGATGTGTGGGGGATTTTTTTCTACAGAAAAAAAAATGTGCATTTCTGAATGTCGGTGCACATGAATAATAGACTTTACTGAAGACATTAATGAAACATAAATTTTGAGACTCTGCAGCCTCTGCATCGTTTCATTTTGACCCTATTCTATTACATTATAAGACAATGGTTCTGCCTCCCTGGTCCTGGTGACACCACATTGATTTTTCTCTTCCAACTACTCTTTCTCTTTGAGCCTTGTCCTTTGCCACCTATTAGCAAGCCATCCTACTATGACTTACATAAGACTGCCTTTCATAGTTCCATATTTCTCTCAAAACATTACTTCCCCATGCAACTTTTTTGATTCACTACCAATAACTCAAAAGCTAAAAGTATAATTCTATCCCCAAGCTATCTCTTTGGTTTCAAATCCAAACTTCTCAATTTCTTGAAGAACAAATAAACATGACTCACTCACTATGTATTAAACTGATCCACTTGTCCCATCTGCCAAAAATATCACCATCTTCCCTTCTAGTCTAGTTCTTCAATCTTCTGTACCATGTTCAGTCAAACCAACAGCCATTGATTTAGTGTCCTCTGCCCAGCACTGTTTACAACTCTCAATAAAAATAATGAATAACAGCTGAAAATCACTGGTAAGGATTGAAATGTATTGTCTTACCACTACCTGCAAATCCTGCTCATCATTCCAGACTCAGCTTTTGGAGAAGGCATTTCCAGCAAACTCTCCCCAAGGTATTTTACAGTGGATTCTCCTCTCCCAAGACACACCATACCAGACTGGATCCTTTGGGGAGGAGGTGCACAGAATGGTCAAGCATCTGATCTCTTAGATAGGCTTTCCAATTTACCAGCTCTGCATCTTTAAAGTTGCTTGGCCCAAGGCAAGTTATTGAAACTTCTAAGCCTCTTTAGAACGAGTTGCTGCCTATAGTACACATTTAAAAAGGCCGCTGGGAGAAGGAAATTAGATAATTCAAATAAAGTGTTTAGAATGTTTGACACACAGCTCTAGAAACATTATTCACTAAAAATATAATTACAGATAATTATATAATACTATTATTAGGGAATATCAGGGAATGTTACTGTTATTAAATTTCTTGAGAGACAAACTAGACTTTCATAGTTTTGTACACTGATAGAGACAAATACAAAGCAGCTCAGAGCAGGGTTTAAAATTAATCAATTGGCTTTTTATGTTTATTTGTGAGCCTGGGCCAGGCCTAGGCCCTTTGTCTGGAGATGGGCAGCATATTCATAGTAAGTGAAGCTCTATGAGTTACTGGCCCTGGCTGTGGCCTGAAGTTGGCCTGTGATGCTGTGAAGCCTCAAAGGACACCTCACTCCAACCCCAATTAATTAGACAGAGACTGCAACTGCAGGTGTCAACCTGGAGATAACATAGTTCTCCTAATTAGCATAATCTACTACTTGGGGAAGTCTTTGTACAGATTTCCAAGGTTCTGCTGAGTTTCCCATGCTTTTCTCAGTGTCCCCTTCCTTTGTTTGAAAACCAGATAAATATGAGCTGTGCAAAGAAGTTCTTTCTCTTAGCCCCCAGAGAATCTCAAATTCCGCTAGAGGGTTTTGATCTTCCTGGAGTCCTAAAATCATGCCATTTGTCTCTTTTATTTAAACCTTTTCTGTGCAATCATTTGGGAAGTTTCAGGCCTGATCAGTCAATGAGTAATGCACAGAGCACCAAGCCAATATTACTTAGTGTCTATTGATGAAGATGACACTAATTTGCACATTAAGCTTTTGTACTTATTTTTCTCACAATATAGTTTAGTTGTAGGGACTAATAGGACTAAACAAAAAGTTATTCAACACATCATGTTTTCTTTCTTTTTTTTATTTAAAGAGGAAAAAAAAAATGGAAAAAGGTAGAAATATTACAGAATTTCAAGAAAAGAAGATAAACAGTAAGAAATCACTAGTTGATACATTACATATTGTTCTTTTAGAAATAGTTATTCAAGTTACAAAATTAAAGCACACAAAGTGGACACTGAAGCAATGAGAGTGCAGACAGATCTGTTCAAAATCCAACAAGAACCTAGAAATATGGCTATCAATCCCACACACCTAAACATACACATGCAGCTATATCTTTTATAGCACTATTTCCTCTTTTTTTACAATAGCAATTACAAATTTTTAAAATTTTATTTAAAGAGAAGAAAAAATAAGCAAAAAAGAAAAAAGGGTAGCAACAATACAGAATTCTAAAAGAAAGAAAGAAAAAGGAAAACGAGAAAAAGGCCCACTAAGAAATCAGTAATTTATAAATTACGTACTCTCATCCTGGATGTAGTTGTTCAAGTTACAAAGTTAAAGGGTACATAGTAAACATTCAAACAGTCAGACTACAAAAAGTTCTGCTCAAAGATCCAACAAAGATTCAGCAATATGGTCATCTATTTTACACACTCAAACATACATGCAGTTATATCCCTTAGAACACTTTCTTTTCCTCTCTTTTTTACAATAGCAATTACACATTTTGGTTTTATTACTCTTGTAGTTTTTATTTATTTTTACACTAGAGACACAATACAATATTTATAAATATGATTCTTATTTATTTCACTAATGAGGATAGTCTCAAGTTGTCTCCATTTGCCTACAAAGGCCTCAAGATCATCCTTTTTATAGCTGAGTAATATTCCATTGTATAAAAATACCACATCTTTTTCATCCACTCTACAGTTGATGGGCATCTTGGTTGTTTCCAGGATTTAGCTATCACAAATTGTGCAGCTGTGAACATAGGTGCACATATATCACTGTGACATGAACTTTTCAGTTCTTTGGGGAAAATACCCAGGAGGGGGATAGCTGGATTGAATGGGGCTTCCAATCCTAGTCTTCTGAGAGTTCTCCATATGGATTTCCATAATGGTTGCACTAGTCTACATTCCCACCAACAGTGGAGCAGTGTTCCTTTTTCTCCGCAGCCTCGCCAATATTTGTAATCAGTTGATTTCTTGATGTCAGCTATTCTTTCTGGAGTAAGGTGGAATCTCAATGCTGTTTTAAATTGCATATCTCGAATGACCAGTGAGGGTGAACATTTCTTCATGTATTTATTTGCCATTTGTATATCTTTCTCTGAGAACTGTGTGTTCTTCTCAGATGCCCATATTTGGAGAGGGTCTTTGAATTTGAGGGGCTTGGTGTTTTTCAATTCTTTATATATTCTGGACACAAGTCCTTTGTCTGAGGGGTTGCTGGTTAAAATTCTTTCCCACTCTGTGGGTTTTCTTTTCACTTTGTTGGTGATTTCCTTTGAAGTGCAGAAACTTTTCAATAATGTGAGATCCCATTTGTTGATTCTTTGAAGTATTTCCCATGCAGTTTGCTTTTTGTTCATGAATCCTCTGCCTACCCTTATTTCTCCAAGACTTCTACCTACCTTCTCTTCCATTAGATTTAGTGTTTCTGTTTTAATATTGAGGTCTTTGATCCATTTAGACTTTAGTTTTGTGCATGGTGGTATGCATGGGTCTAGTTTCAGTCTTCGGCATGTAGAGAGCCAATTTTTCCAACACCATTTGTTAAAGAGACTATCCTTCTTCCGCTGGACATATTTAGCCCCTTTGTCAAGTATCAGGTGGCTGAGTATCTTTGTAGTTGTGCTTGCATCTTCTAATATGTTCCATTGATCCTCAGGTCTATTTCTTTGCAAGTATCAGAATTTTATCACTGTGGCTTTATAGTACTGTTTCAAGTCAGGAATTGAGATGCCTCCTGCCTTGTTTTTGTTGCCTAGAATTGCCTTTGCTATTCTAGGTTTCTTCTGTTTCCAAATGAATTTTAGTAGTGTTTTCTCTAGACCTGTGAGGTATGTCAATGATATTTTGATTGGGATTGTGTTAAATCTGTATAACAGTTTTGGGAGTATGGCCATTTTCACAATGTTGGTTCTTCCTAACCAAGAGCGAGGAATGTCCTTCCATTTTCTAATATCCACTTCAATCTCCTTTTTCAGCGTGGTATATTTTTTCAGCATATAGCTCTTTTACCTTTTTAGTTAGGTTGATTCCTAAGTATTTCATTTTTTTACATGTTATTGTAAAGGGCCATATTTCCATAATTTCTCTCTCAGTGAGTTTTTGTTTGTGTACAGGAATGCTATTGATTTTTGAGCATTGACTTTGTATCCAGCTACACTGCTGAACTTGTTTATTACCTCTAGCAGTCTTTTAATGGAGTTTTTTGGGTCTTCTATATAGCATATCATGTCATCTGCAAATAGTAATAATTTAACTTCTTCCTTTCCTATCTTTACTCCTTTTATTACTCTCTCTTGTCTGATTGCCCTGGCTAGTGTTTCCAGAACTATAATGAAGAGGAGTAGTGATAGTGGACATCCTTGTCTTGTTCCTGATTTTAAAGTGAAAGCTTTCAGTTTTTGTCCATTTAGTATAATGTTGGCTGTTGGTTTGTCATAGATGGCCTTTATAAGGTTGAGGTAGACACCGTGTATTCCGAGTTTCTGAATGGTTTTTATCATGAACATGTGTTGGACTTTGTTGAAAGCTTTTTCTGCATCTATTGAGATGACCATGTGGTTTTTGTTTTTGGCTCTGTTGATGTGGTGTATTACATTTATTGATTTGCACATGTTAAACCATTCCTGCATTCCTGGAATGAACCCCACTTGGTCATGATGTATAATCTTCTTGATGATTTGCTGCATTCTATTTGCCAGTATTTTGTTGAGAATCTTTGCATCAATGTGCATTAGTGAGATTGGCCTATAGTTCTCTTTTTTGGTTGGATCTTTCTCTGGTTTTGGTATCAGAGTAATACTTGTCTCCAGGAATGATTTAGGGAGGATTGCTTTTTTCTCAATTTCATTGAAGAGTTTAAAGAGTATTAGCATGAAATCTTCTCTAAATTTCTTGTAGAATTCAGCTGTGAATGCGTCAGGATCTGGACTTTTCTTTGTTGGTAAGTTTTTAATTACATTTTCAATTTCAGTAGCTGATATTGGGTTGTTCAAAATTGCTATATCTTCTTGGTTGAGCTTTGGTAGTTCATATGTTTCTAGAAATCTGTCCATTTTCTTTGTGTTTTTCACTGTATGTGAGTAGATATTTTGAAAGTAGGTATTCATGATCTTTTGAATTTCCATGGGATCTGCAGTAATTTCTCCCTTTTCAGTTCTTATTGCACGAATCTGGGTTGTTTCTTTCTTTCTTTTGATAAGGTTAACTTGTTTATTCTCTGAAAAAACCAGCTTTTTGATTCATTAATTCTTTGTATTGTTTTTTAGTTTCAATTGCATTGATTTCTGCTCTAATCTTTACAATTTCCTCTCTTCTATGAGCTTTGGGTTTAGCTTGCTCTTTTTCTAGAAGCTTGTGATGGAGCATTAGGTTATTCATTTGTGCTCATTCTGTTTTCTTGATATGACAATTTATTGCTATATATTTCCCTCTTAAGACTGCTTTCATTGCATCCCACAGATTACAGTATGTTGTTTCTATATTTTCATTGAATTCTAGGTATTGTTTTATTTCTTCTTTAATTTCATTTGTAGCCCACTGGTTGTTCAGAAGGCTGTTATTTAATTTCCATGTATTTATGCAGGTTTTACAATTTCTTTTGCCATTAATTTCCAATGGTCAGATATTATGCATGGCATGATTTCAATACCTTTGCATTTTCTTAAGAATGTTTTATGGGATAATATATGGTCTATTTTGGAGAATGTCCCATGTGCAGCTGAGAAGAATGTGTATTCTGATGTGGTTGGGTGGAACACTCTGTAAACATCTACTAAGTCCAATTGCTCACAGGTATGATTCAGTTCTGTTATTTCTTTGCTGACCTTTTGTCTAGTTGATCTGTCTCTTTGTGACAATAGGCTGTTAAGATCTCCTGTTGTAATTGTGTTCTTGTGTATGTGGTTTTTCATGTCCATTAGTATCTGTCTTATATAGTTGGGTGCTCCTCTATTTGGTGCATATATATTTATAATTGTTAGTTCTTCCTCTTGAATTTTACCACTAACAAGTATGTAGTGACCTTCTCTATCTCTTTTAATCAGTTTAGGTTTGAAGTTCATGTTGTCTGAAAATAGAATAGCTACCCCTGCTTTTTTCTGGGTTCCTGTTGCATGGAATACTGTTTTCCATCCTTTGACTTTTAATCTATGAGTTTCCTTTTGGGTCAGATGTGTTTCTTCTATACAGCATATTGTGGGATCCTGTTTCTTCATCCATTGTGTCAATCTATTTCTTTTTATAGGTGAATTGAGGCCATTTATATTTTTGGATATCATTTATAGGTACTGCCATGTTATGTTCCAGTTGTTTCTTTCTGCTTTTCCTCTTATTTAATTGCTTATCCTACCTGGTGGTTTCTTTCTGTTGTTGTTTTGGGCATTGTGGTCATTTTTCTCTCTGTCTAGTATGTGTTTCAGTACTCTTTCTAGGGTTGGTTTGGTGGACCTCAATTTCTTCAGTTTTTCTTTGTCATGGAAGTATCTTGTTTCTCCATTAAATTTGAATGAATGTTTTGCTGGGTATATCAGTCTGGGTTGAAGGTTGTTTTCCTTCAGGGCTTGAAATACCTCACTCCAAGCTCTTCTTGACTTGAGGGTTTGTGCTGAAAAGTCTACCATGATTCTAATGGACTTTCCTTGATATGGGAGTTGTGTCTTTTCTCTGACAGCTCTTAATATTCTGTTTTTATGCTATATGTCTGAGATCTTAATTATTATGTGTCTGGGTGTGGATTTATGTTGATTGTGACTGGTATTCTATATGCCTCATTTATCTGGATATCAGATTCTTTCCCCATGTTTGGGAAATTTTCTGCTATTATTTCTGTAATTACTTTACGTATGTCATTTGCCAGGACTCCTGTATCTTCGCTAATGCCCATTATTCTTATATTGTTGCTTTTGCCATCATCATGAAGCTTCTGTATTGTCATTTCATGCTGCTTTGTTATTTTTAAAAGTTCTATCCTTTCCTGATCACTAAGTGTGATCCTGTCCTCAAGGTCCGAAATCCTATCCTCAGGTTCCTTTAGGCAATTTTGCATGCTTTCAACAGAATTTTTTGTTTCTTGGATGTCTCTTTGAGTTTGTTTCATGAATTCTGCTTGTTTTCTGTATTGTTCATTCAAAGTTTCAATCAGTTTCCCATGCTCATATACTTTTTTCTCTAGTTCTTCTTTAGCTGCATTCAACAACTCCTTTACTAAAGTTGTTATTTCTATCTTTGCATGGGAGAGTAATTCTAATTTGATTTCCTCTATAGCCTGATGCACTTGTATTTTTAATTCACTCGCTATCTTTTCAGAGATTCCCAGTGTGTTATTTTTGGGGTCCTCTATTTAAATGTCTCTTATACTTGCTTCTGGTGAACTATATGTTTGAGACTGCATTTTCCTTTTTCATTTTGTCATTTTCACTCTGCCTGATGTTTTCTATGTGTAGGAGGGGATCACACACACTCTTTTCCAACACACCAAAGTCTTACAGTTAGTTGTAGGGGGTTTTACTACTGGCCCTATTTATCCCCTGTACACCTCTATTTTAGGGGTATACTCACCACACTGATACAGTCAATCCGGTGTAGTCCAAAGTTCACCACCTGGGAGCAAAATTCCAAATTTTCTCACACTAACTGGATCCCGCTGAGGTCTTCTGATGTTCCAGGTGGGAGGGTGGACCCAGCTGAAGTGGTCCAGGGCAGTTTTCAGTCTTGGGTGGGCCTCCTTGATTTTCTCTGTGGCAGGGTGGGCCCACAATGGAGGTTCCAGGCAGCTTACCCCTGATGCAGGCTTCCACTAAGTTCCATGTTTTCTTTCAAGGTCATTTGCTTTCTTTTTTTTTTTGTCCCATTATATCCTCTTTCCCCAGAGATTTTTGCCATGGGCATAATATCATTATTATACAAGTCAGTAACTAGCAATAATTTCCTTGTTAATTAATTCAAGTTCTTATAGTGCATGTCAAACATAAACTTTCAAAAATATGCATTTTAAAGTGAAGTAAATCAAGTTCACATGTGTAGATACCATATTGTCTCTCTAGTGTAAGAAACTGAAAAGGTATATACAATCCAAAATCTACAATATATACTGTATAAGAGTAAGAAACTGCTCAAAGAGGAAAAGTAATTGAGATAGAGAAAAGGAGGAAAGAAGGAAGGAAAAAGGAAAAAGACATAAATTTGTGTGTGTATATATATATATATATATATATATATATATATATATAATAGCTAAAATGACTATACTACCAATTGTATTAACTATTGGAAAAGAACAGTTAAGATTGATATTATTATATCAATTTTACATGTCTATATTTGTCGTTCTAAGCAACCCTTTTGAAGGTAACAATATGTAATATTGCAACCATTGTCAAATTCTTATCATCGTGTTTTATAAACCTATACTGTTATTGTATTGGGTTTGCTGTTGCTTGTCCGTCTTTTTTGCTTTTTGTTTTTCTTTTCTGTCTTTTTTATTTTAAATAAAAAATACATTTTAAGTTTTAAATTGACACATAATAATTATACATATTTATAGGGTACAGGGTGATATTCAGAATATGTATACAATATGTGTAATCAAATGAGGGTAATTGACTCACCTGTCACCTCAACAACTATCCCTTCTTTTCAACTCCCAACTTTCAATAAATTTGGCATAATAAAAAGTTTGGGGACCTCTGTCCTAATGATTCCAAAGCAGAAATCCCTAAATGTTTTTCCATAAAGGGCCAGACAACAAATGTTTCAGGTTTTGTGTTTGATTGATGATTCTGCAAAGAAGAGTCCAAAATTCATTCCCCCTTTTAAAAAGAAATGTCAAATTGCATTCATTTGTACTATGTATCTCATATAAATGTTTTAATGTCCATGCAGTGGAAATATTTTCATGTATCCATAATCCGAAGTTGGCCTTCTCTGGATGAGCCAGAAGAAAAAGTACTAGGGAACACCATCAGAACCACGGTCTTTCAAGTCATTTCAAATTTGAGGTTTTTCTTTGCAAAACCCAAGGCTATGACCACTTTTGCCTTAAGATAGTGCTAGTGTCCTTCATTTTATAACACAACAGAGTCCATGAGTTTCTGCTCACCAAATAGAGCACAGTGAAACAGATAGGTTCAAGGAGGACAAGGCATAAGCAAAATAGGACAGAGGATCCTTTTCCACTTTACCCTTGAATGGTAGCGTAAAAATAACCTCAGATATACCAATATGGAATTTTAAAAGATGAGACTTACAGGCTAATTGCGGCCCACTTTATCAGTTTTTAAAAGTGTGTTTGACAAACCACCTTGGACTTTTTAAAAAAGAAAACTTGTGACTCCCCTTTTAAATCTGACAAATACTTTAGGCACTTGAAAGATGAAAGTATTAAGAGAATGTGGGTATCCAAATGCAGATTGGTTTTGTTTTGTTGTTTTGTGGAGCAGTTAGAACTGCTGGCCTTAGGAAAATTTGGTTCATTTTGAGACATGAATAGCAAAGGTCAAGTTTGAATTCTAGAATTTCCTTGATAGAAAAATGAAAATAGATATGGCAAAAGTAATTTTTAACTAAAAAAAATGTGGATTTGCAAACATTCAAAGTATAGTAGCTTCAATTCTGTCATGTTTAAAACCTCAGGATAGGCTGAGAACATCACTGAGGCATAGTAAGAAAATGAAGCAGAAATGTTAAACAATTCACTTTTTAATTTTTTGCAATTTACTTTTTCTAATGATCAAATTCGCCTAGATGAGAAAGAAAAATGTGAATAGTGATTAAAATGGCGAGGTCATAGTGAATTTTAATTTTTGTTTTATACTTTCATATTTTTTTAATAACACAGAATTTTCCAGCAGAGGCAAATAATAAGTAAATATTCCCTGTTTAGATTCATAAGAACTCTGGCATGACCTCCTCCAAAGGTCATGGAGAAGGTTCCCATGGGAAAGCTTCCAGCTCCACCCTCTTCCTCAGCAACTAGGAAAGGGCAACAAGGTACAGTCTGACTCCTTTTCTGATGTCTGACTGGTGACAGTTGTCAAGCCCCATCTGTTTCCCCCACCATGTGTGCCACAGGTGGACAAGTTATTAAGAATGTCCTGTTCCACAGTCCCTCCTTTGGAGCCAATGAGAGACTCAAGAGCAGACCTAGCCCTTCTCCATAATAAAAGCCCAGCTCCAGTATCTTTTCCTGGCTCTGAAAGACCATTTAAGACTTGATTGAGGAGCATCCCTTTGCAGATCTCAATTACAGAAGTAATAAAGCTTTCTGTATACTCTTGGTATGCATGTAGCGTCGTCAGTTTTAACATCTGAACCAAACTTGGGTGGGGTCCCTCCTGTGTTTTTCAGAATGACCACACAGGGGACCCTTTATTCAGTATTTCCATAATGTTGTGTGCTATTCTCCATGACTACACTTATTAAACCCTCTACAATCTACCTCCATGTCTGTATGACCCACTCACTGTGCACTGTTTAAGAACAGGCGCTGTTTGCCTTTTCTTTTCTTTTTCTAGCTACTTGCACATGTAAAACAGTAACTCCTCCACAGATTTCAAGAGGACAATACATCTATTCTTTCTTTTTCTACATTGATTCAAATAAAACCTGGCACCCTCTTGGGAAAAGGTTGCAGGAAGGATAATATCTCTTCCAGGTTAGCTCTCCTGTCTTCTGGCACAGTAGAAGAACCCAGAGATTTCTGCACACAAGGAAATTAGAGAAAGGCAAAAGGAAGGGCAAAGTTTTCAGTTCACTCTGGCTGGATTTTCCTTGGTCAGGTCCTTGGGGGCCGTCTGAAGTTGTAGACCCTGCTGGCGATGCCTCTAATGCCCAGCTCATCCTCAATGTATTCAGGTCCCAGATAAACACAAAACCTCCTCTAAGAGGTGTTCTTGGTCTCTTGACACCATTATAAAGGATTGCAAATTATTACCACTTGTATAATCTGCCATGGGGCAAACCTCTTTTTTTCTTTTTCTCTTAGCCATTTCCTTGCTGTACCTCAACTATTGAGAACTATTTGTTTCCTTAAAAAATTCACACATTAAAAGCCCAAACTCCCAGCGTGGCTAGACTTGACAGTAAGCCTTTAAGGAAATAGTTAAGGTTCTAAGAATCCATAAGGCTGTGTGATAGATTAACTAATGGTCAACTTGTAACACCCAGCTGTACTGAACCAGTGTGGTTCTGGGCATGGAAAGCCCACCTGAAAATTGTTGCCAACAACATAAAAGGAAAACCGGAGGGGAAGATGATGTGCTGCTGATTCTCCTGGAGAAGCTTATCATGCTAATGTGAAATTGGCTTTTCTTATCATCAGAGGAGCTCATGTCCTTGCTGTTGCTGTTGCTAAGGATGTGGTTCTCCTTGGGGGAGCTCTGATCCTTACTTTGGGCATCTCTTCCTGGCTCCACACAGATCTTTTAGTTTGGTGGCATAGCTTCTTCACCCCACTGGTGCAGACTTTCTAGCTTCCACCACTGACCTTCTGGTCTTTCCATTGTAGGTCCTTGATATAGACTTTGCATGAGACATTGTCTTGGGCTCTAGGCCTCCAGCTGGACTTGTGGAGGACATTGCCATGGACTCTTGGTCTTCAGCTGGACCTGTATGGGACATTGCCCTGGGATCCAGGCCCTCAGCTGGATTCTTTATATCTCTAGTGAGTGGACAGATCTCCTTAACTCTTTTGCATTTGACTCTTTGGGAGAATATTATAAAATAATCTTATAAATTATGTGTCCCGTATTAAATCTCTTCCATTGTAAACTGTAACTACAACAGGTGGAAGTCTGATCCAATAGGATTAATATCCTTCTGAGATACTCCAGAGAGTCCATACACTTATAAAAGAAAGGCCACATAGGCATACATTTAAATGGTGCCTGCCTGCAAGCCAAGAGAAAAGGCTTCAGAATGACATCAACCTGGTGGCATCTTGACTTCCAGTCCACAGAATAGTGAGGGAAAATTTCTGTCATGCAAGCCTAAGCAGACTAATATATCATCTTCATTCAAGACAGCCCTCAACTAAAACTCCTGGTTTGTCTTCTTGGTCAACAATTTTCAACAAGTTTATTACAAGTAATTGTTTAATGAATAAAAATTAATCATTTAAATTCCTTCAATACTTAAATATAAAATGCTTATTTTAATATTGGCACGGTAGAGGACAAAAAGAGGACCATTCACTGAGATATGTAGTATCCTTTTGTCCATTTTTACCACCATATTTTATATATTTGTGGGGATTCCTTTATGTTTAAATTTTTTAAAGCTTTGTTTGGATGTAATTTACATCCGTGACATTCAGCAATTTAAATCATGCAGTTCTATGAATTTTTCATACATATACAACCAAGAAACCAGCACAACAAATAAGTTATACAAAATCACCCCAAACTGCCCCCCTTCCCCTCTCAGTAAATTCCCACTCCTCTCCCTGTAGCCACTGATGTGCTTTGTATCATGAGTCTCCCTTTTTGGAAATGTCTTACAAATGGAGTTACAAAATATGTGTCTGGCTTCTTTGACGTAGTGAAATGCATTTAAAAGTCAGCCATGTTATGTGAATCTTTAGCCAACACTTTTAAACTGAACAGTATATTCAATTTTAAAAATAGGCCATTTATCTATTTAGCAGTCAGTGGGAAATTTGGCAGTCCTTCCAATTCTCAGTGTTTATGAACATCACTGTTACGAAGAGTTAAACATAAATTTCTGTGTGAATCCATCCTGTTGTTTGTTTGTTTGTTTTTTCTCTGTGGTAAACACCTGTGAGTGGGAGTTTTGGTAAGTATAAGGAACTGCTAAAATGTTTTCCTAAGGAACCGAAGTAGAAGCTTTTGATTTGTTACAATATGCCACTTATCATTGTAATCCCCTTTAATTTCAACCAAATGCATTTAATTTCAATTGGACAGCTAGTGGTATCTTGTTATATAGTTTTAATTTGAATTTCTCTAATGCCTAATTAAATTGACCAACGTTGCCTGTGATTTTATTATTTTGATGAAGTGTCAAGTTTTTGTACATTTTTTTACTCCATTGTTTTAATCCAGAGGAGCAAGAATTTTTTGTAAAATCTGGATATATGTTCTTTAACAGGATATATATCTTCATTTATTTAGACTTTCTTCTACCTTCCTTATCAGTACCAGTCTTGAAACCTTTTTTCAGTTTATGCCATTGTTTTGCAATTATAAATGTTATTTTTAAATTTCAATTTCTAATTATTTGACGCTACTAAGAAATATCAGTTTTGGAAACATTTCCTAGTATCTTGTGACCTTGCTGAATTAGCTTTCCCATTGCTGGAACACAATGACTGACACAACTTGAAGGAAAAGTTTAATTTGGCTCACAGGACAGGGGACTCAGTTCAAGGCCAGCAGTCTCCACAGCAGAAATGTCTTGATAGTAGGACACAGCAGAGGAAAGCTGCTCACCTCATGGCAACATGGGAGCAGAGTTAGAAGGGTAGAGCTTGGGAAGCAGATTTACTCTCCAAGGCGTACAACCAATATCATAACTGCGTGCAAGCAGGCTCCACTCCTAGCACACATTTAGTTATGAACCTATCACTGAATCAATCCACCAATGAGTACAGCATCCCCATGCTACCAAAGTCCCACCTCTGAACACATGAGAATTCAGGGAACATTCTAGCTCTAAAACATGACACTTGTTACACTCACTTAATAGTTCAAATAGGTGGTGTGTGTGTGTGTGTGTGTGTGTATTTCCTAAGACTTTTACATGGATGATTGTGCTGAGAAAAAAATAAAGCTTTACTTTCTCTTTTATATATGATATATACCATTCATTCATTTTGTCCAGCACAACATGGAAGGGAAGTAGTGAGAACAGACATTTTTGTCTGATTCTCCCAGGAGACAGAACAACTCCTTAGTCTTCTTCCCTGCTGTGGAAGTCCAGCAGAGGCCTAACTCTCCTATAACTCCAAGCCTAGCTTTGGTTTTCTTTGCAGATTCGTCCTCTTCCTCTCATCTTGTAAACATAGGCCATCCTGCGTTGCATGCCCACCAGGCTCTCCGACCCTTTCATGATCACAGTGATGGTGCCTTATGCAGTGCTTTTTACATGTGCACAGGACGTCAGCTCTACAACCCTGGCCATCCTGTCATTTCTGGCCAGGATCACAGCAGTGGTGCCTCACGTCCTCCTGGTTTCTGCCCTTACTACCCTCCTATTCATTCCCATCTGGCAGCCAGAGTGAGTCTGCTGAGCTTGGGTAGGGCTATGTCTCACCTGTGCCAAGTGTCACCATTTTGTTCACTCTTTCTCTTAGAGCAGAACCACTACACAGGGTACAGTCACATCCACAGTCCAACTACCTTTCATCTTCCTCACTTGAGAACATGATCTTTGGCTGATCCCCATATGCTGTCACACACACACACACACACACACACACACACACACACCGCTGCTCAGAACATGGCTGTTCCCTCTGTCTGCAGGGCCTACTCCCTTGTTCAAAGCAGGCTTTCCTTGGCCATCCTCATTAAATTATCGAACAAGCCCAGAAACTCCCACCCCATACCCACAGCCAGATGCTATGCTTCCTTCCCAGCCCTCATGTTGCTCCCCAGAACTTTTTATTACTAACATAATCTTTAATGTAAGTTCAATGAGAGGGAGATGCTTGGGGAGTGGAAAGAGAGAATGGCTGTTTTGTGGATACTTGCGGCCTGGAATAGTGGTGCTGGGTAGGTGTTTAATGAATACTTTTCAGAGTGAAGAAAGATAAACACAGTGATAGATGCTCTTAAAATGACCAATACAAACATGTTCACCAGAGAAATCCACAAGACATTTCTAGACCTAGCAAGTTTGTGTTGAAGTTTCCAATTTCTGTGAATTCTTAAAAATGAAAATATTTCTTATATATTTGCATAAAGGGCAACATTACTCCAATTTTGGAAATTCATATACCACAGAATTTAAAGACACATTAAGATTTCAGAGGCCTCTATTTAAGTTATTTGGCTCCCTTGATCTATTCCTTTAGTTGATTTTACTTTGAAACTTTCAGTACCTATTGTTTTTACTAAAGTATAGCAGAATGATTATAACACTCAACTGTGCAATAAAATGAAAATGGTCTCAGTGTTACAAGCTCTTCAAAAACAGTTTCTTAATTTATTCCTGCTGATTCATTGTTCAAAGTTTAGCATGCCACGCTGCACGCTCCTCTGCCTAGAACTGCACCTGTACCCTGCAGATAAACCAGGAAAGAATAAGGACTAATGTGTGGGCTCCAGAGCATGGCTACAGTTAGGTTTTAGCATAAGCTTAGAATATTAACAATGACAAAATAGCAGATTCAATTATAGATGTAAAAAGCCTCAGAGACACTAGGAGGAATGGAAGACAAAGAAACATTAAATCTTAAAATAATAAGACTATTAGTATTTCATTGTACAAAGCACTTTTGAGAACTTTATCTTTTGCAGGCCTCATCTACTCTAAGCCTTGATACAAGAATGCTCCTCCCTAAAGATGCGGAAAGTAGGGCTCAGAGACAGTGTGAGACATCCATAGCCACTAACTATCAAGTTGCAAAATTT
>PVLA01002651.1:179496-196136 GCA_004027455.1 Hydrochoerus hydrochaeris
AGCTGGAATATATATTTGCTAACCTTTGGCAGCCACCCCCAGCCCCAAGCAGGAAGCGCCCCAGGCTTAGGGCCAGGCAGGGATAATCCTAAACAATAGGTTTTAACCTCAACCCCAAGCAGGAATCGCCCCAGGTTCAGGGCAATAGGTATCAATTAACATTTTAATCTTGACATTGAGTCAGCCCGGGAAATGCAAGTCAATGTAGTCCCGCAGGAGGAAGAGATGTGTGAGATTATTAGGCCACTCCCTACATTGCTTTCCTATCATTTATGGGAGTGGCAGTCCCTGCAAGGACAGCGCCTGTCTTAGGTCAAGGACTCTTCACATGTACCCAACCAGGCCTTACCCGTCATGGGCCTGCAGGACAGCAATTGGTCCTGTGCCTGTCTTAAGCGGCCGGTGGCGTAACATATGGGTCCTAGTTGCCCGTCTCTGGCTGCCTGTCCAGTGTCTCAGGGTAGTTGTCTCACAGGAATTTTGTAAATCCTCCTCCATGAGCTCTTTCATTTCTCTCACATTATTCACAGAAGGCAAAACCCCACAATCAATCCTCACAAAGGGGTTATCTAGAGGGCCTCCAGCAACCCCCCTGGAGTCTCCACCCTCGACTCCATATTGAGCATTACATAAAAACATACACATGTGAACTACACAAATTACAATTATCAGTACAAAACATTTCAAGATCCCTGTGCCCAATTCCCACATGCGGTGTCCTTTTCCGGGAGAAGCGATTGCCACAAGGTGTGGATGGACTAGGACACGGCATGGACAGAAAAGGGCGCCGCAATTTACCAGCCCAGTATCCTACAGCTGTGTATTAGATGTTGTTTTCATTGCACTAGGTTAATATATCGATTGCTCTGTGGTCAAAAATTATTAAAGTGACTGAAGTAAACTCATTTGCAAAAGCATTCCAAAGGCACCTGTGTAAAGCAATGGTAAACAGTAGATCTTCCATAATAATTTTAGTAGAAGAAAGAGGGTACATGCAGGAAGGAAATCATGGGTTATTGTTGAAATTTTCTTTAATTAAAATCAGGTTAAAACTAGAGCCATCACAGAAATACAGAGTAGGAATAAATGACATCTGTATCTATTCTCAGCATTTCTATAGGGTCAGTATGAGCCATTTACTGAGCTGAAAAAATGTCTTATCTTTCAGAAAATGATTGTTTCTGTTATCAGAGGAGTGAAAAGGAGCTTACAGTCAACTGAGACTCTATGTGGCTAGTTAGTAAGCTGTCTTAACCAACTATTGTGCTGTTTCCATATAGAAGACTCATGAAGCATTTCAGAATTTATTTCTTACATTATAAAGATTTTTGCTTGCTTTTCTGTTCTCACATCCCACGTCAACGCTGAGGAAAATAATAGGCATATGTTATAAATTTGGAAACAACCAGAATTTAAAGAATAAAACCAGTGCCTTGATGAGTGAAAAAGATATCATTAATGGATGGCTTGTAAATGTTTTAAAATGTAAGAAAATAAATATCTTATAAAAATAAACTAGCAGATCTTGCTGTGATAGTTAAGTTATACACCAATATAACATCTTTGTTCTTTAATATTTTAGAGAGCAAACTGTTCTAGAAAATAATAATGAAAATTAAATTAAATATTTTGTGAAACCATTTATAATAGAAATGAGTTTGAGATACATATGGAAGAAGAACTGGGCTTATATCAAATTTTTCAATGCAGAGTTATCATAAATTAATGATATACAAGGATTAACTGCACATTCATGTTCAAGGCATCTGTTTTGTCACCAAGTTGACAAAATGCTAATTACAAGTTTTAAACAGGACAACCTGCGAGATTATAGAATTATTACACTGAAGATTTTTCTTTTTCTTTTTCTTTTTTTTTTTGGTACCAGGGATTGAACTCACAACTGTACACTTGCAAGGCAGGAGCTTATGCTGCTGAGCTAAATCCCCAACCCTTCCAC
Organism: Hydrochoerus hydrochaeris; assembly: GCA_004027455.1. NCBI lineage: Eukaryota > Metazoa > Chordata > Mammalia > Rodentia > Hydrochaeridae > Hydrochoerus > Hydrochoerus hydrochaeris. The sequence goes on from PVLA01002651.1 coordinate 181,457, forward strand.
TGAAGATATTGAAAGTATTTTTTAAACATTTGGTTTACATATTAGATATTTTATTTTGTCATAATTTATGCACCTAATGCAGTTTTTGTAACTGTGCACAAGTCATTTGATTGAGTTACATATTCATATGCAATGCTTGTAGGTCCAGTAGGAATTCACAGTCTCCTGAAGAAAAAAAAAAAATTAGTGACTTAGCCAGACTGTGTTACACTGCAAAGAGACACAGAGAGATCGAGATCGAGATAGAGATGGGGGTGAAGATAACCTACATTAGCATACATATTTTATCTTAAAATAATAAATATAGAAAATAGAAATTCTTGTAGATACACATTTTCTGGCAACACTGTACTTTCATCTCTAAACAAAAACTTTCCTTTTTAAAAATATATTTAGGGTCAGGGGTTTAGCTCAGTGGCATAAACATCTGCCTGGCAAGAAAAAGGTCATAAGTTCAATCCCCAGGATCAAAACAAATCAAGTAAAATAAAAGTATATTTAGGATTATTATGAGACATCTACATATCACATATTTGATGGGGCTTTAAATAGGTGACTCATTCTCCTAATTAAAAAGACAATGTTTTACTTAAACTTTAAGGAACATATGTCCTTACCTTGAAAATTTAGAAAGCAGGCGGCAAAGAAGAAAATAATATTTATTTATTATCTCATCATAATGGATAATGATGTTAACAATTTTGTTACATTTCCTTTCCACTTATAAATATGTGTATGTAAAATTTGTTTCATCATTATAAACATATAATGAATGTCTTTTACATGCTTCCTGATTCACATATCTGATTATTTTCTTAAGTTTGTAGAAGAGAAAATACAGTTTTCAAATGTTTGATACATATTGTTAAAATCAAGATTTCTACCAATTTCCCCTCTACCAAGGGTCATATGTCTTACCAAATTGTAAGTGATATAAGGATTATTTCTTTTTTGACATGTTATTAGCAGATAAATATTATCTACATTTTAATCTTATTTATTACTAGAAAAGTTACATTTTTTCAAACATTTAGCAATATACTTTTGGGGAGATATCTGTTTGCATACTTGGCTCATTTACTTCCTAAAACTTAATACTATCTAAGTTTATTTATTTATTTATGAGACGGGGTCTCACTATGTAGTTCAGATCCTGAACTTACTATGTAGTCCAGACTGGCCTTGAATTTGTGGTCATCCTCCTACATCAGCCTCCCAAGTGCTGTGATTACAGGCATATGCCACCATGCCAGGCTTAACACTATCTTATTTTACATAAGTATTTTCATTATTTATGTTATGGTCCTTCAGTTATTCTAATTTTGTATGCATCCTTAATGAAAAACCTATGATTTTATGTAGTCTACTATTTAATTCTCTTTTAGTCAAATATTTTATTCTTTTTAAAATTAGGAAGAAATTTCCCATTCAGAGACGAGTAAACTACTTGATTAATCTTTTGTAACAAGATCTTTTACAGCTTTATTTTCCTGTATTTAAGTCTTTAATACATCTTAAATTTATTTACAGAGTGTTGTGAGAATATGAATTTGGGGAGAAGTTTTTTGGCTCATATACTAAATGATATTTGCTCTTCTCCTAGTTTATAATGAAAACATTTTTAAATTTTGAGATTTCTTTACTGTCTTTTCTGTTTCATTCATTGGTTTACTTATTACAATGCTACACTAAATTAGTTTTTATAGTTTTTCAAGGTGCTCAAAAATATGCCTTCTTTTCTGAAATAAAAATTTTAACCAAGGCTATACTTATCAATGCATTTTACGATTGTTTTGCCAAATTCCTTCTTAAAAAAGAACACTACCAGGCATGGTGGCACATGCCTGTAATCCCAGCACTCAGGAGGCTGAGGTAGGAGGATCACTGTGAGTTTGAGTCCAGCCTGAAATGCATAGTGAAACCCTCAAAAAAGACAAAAAAGAATTTTAAAAACATGTTTTAATGTGATGGTTTTAATTCTATCACATTTCTAATTCAGGAATAGAGAAACTCACTTTTCTCTTGTTTACTTTTAGTAACATTTTGGAATTATTATTCATAACTCCCTCCACTCTCATCAATTCCTGGAATGATTTTATCTAACCTCTCTGTCCATGTTGGCACAATTGACTTGTCTAAAATATTAAACACAAAACACTATCTCACATTTTTAAACTCAACTCAGTCATGTCTGTTTCTCCCAATCATTTGCATACCTAAAGGGGTTCCTTTCAATGACAGAACATATTTATTTTATAGTTTTCAGTTTCCCAGTAGTCTCACTACAGCCCTCTTAACTAGAAACTGCTTTTTTTCTTATGAGCCAGAAGCAGTAAGATGCAGAAATAGTTTAGGTGCTCCCCCGTGCTTTCTTCAGTTCTTTATGAAAACAGATACAGAGATCTGAGAAGCCAGCCCCACCAAACTACCTATCCTAACCCACCTGCTCCTATTTCAAGGAGAGAGCCATGCATGCGCGAAATTCCACCAGCCTCTGCCAAAGCAAAGGAGCCCTCTCCTCCACTCTTCCCAGACTGTTTTTACAGACTTCCTTCTTACTTGTCTGTCAGTTGCCTCATCTCAACTGGATTATTTTCAGCTTGCACACAAACTTCTCTAATATTTTCTTTCTTAAGAATTTGCCCTTGTCCTGATGACCCTCCCAAGGTAGATCTCTACTTCCTGTTATTCTTTACAACAAAATTATCGGAGCTATCCTTATAGTCTCCACTTCCTCTAATTTCTCTAGATCCTTCTAGGTAACAACTTTATTCCTTGTTCTCTTGAAAGGTTTCCAGTGCTGTCTACATTGTCAAGTCCAAAAGACTCTTCTCTGTTGTGTCGTCTCTGTAGTCTCAGAAGGATTCTTTCTCTGGATGTCCATTTAGTCCTCTGTATTTGGGTTCTGCATGTACATACTCAACCACTTGTAGATAGAAGATATTTAAAAAAGAAAACAGTACTGAACACATACAAACTTTATCTTTCTTGTCATTATCTTCATTATCCTTTAAACAATGCAACAACTATTTACATGGCATTTGCGTAGTTTTAGATAGTACATGTAATCTAGAGAAGATTTGAATAATATAGGAGGACACGTATAGGTTATACATAAATCCTATGCCATTTTTATAAGGGGATTTGAGCTATCACGGATGGCTGATATCTCAAGGAGTTCCTGGATCCAGTCTCACACAGGTACCAACAGGCAACTGTGCTTTCTTGTGTTGGTTTCAGCATCACTAAAACATCTCAGGAAACACACAGCAGGACCCATGTCCTCTTTTCCCAATCTGTGTACACCATAGAATTTAAAATCTGCCCAGAGATTGCCGCAGGGTGACCACATTGTGTGGGAACAGGGTGCATAGACATTAGGAGAGACAAAAGCAGACTCCCATGTCTCATCCTCAAATTTTGAAAGTGCTTACAAATCATGAGCAGCCCAGTGGACAGGTTCATGGCCTTGCCAGCAATACCAAGGGGTCCTCCAGGACTGAGGTATCACCTACAAAGGCATGGTAAGAAAAGTAGATAAGCTACTTCCTTCTAGAGTCCTCTCATATCTACAGAGAATGAGTATGCTTTGCTAAAACCATATTGGAAAAATGATCTCCCACTCTTCACCTGTAAACATAGAAAAATGGGCCATTTTTATAGACAACAGTCTTATAAGAATTGGATAAAGTCTGTGACTTTGTCTAGAATGTCCTCTAGTCACAGACCATCATTCCTTCAAAGCTCTGAAAACAGGTAGTCTTATACCACCATTTTATATTGTTTATATTAGAACCTGTTATTGCAGCAATATATCCTAGAAGCAAACTAATTAAGTGCCTTTTGTTTGAGTGAGGTGAGAACAGTTAAAGAGGCTAGATTCTGATTTGCTTTTAAAGATAATGAACTCATAGACTGGTGGAAGGTAAAGGTGTTAAAGAAAACACTCCACAGAGATAGAGAACAAAAAGATCCCCCCCCCCACTGGGCTACTTTCTTTGTCAGAGAACACTTGTTAATTATGAAATACTCATAAATCTGCCTCAACTTAAGGGCCCAGCAGCCCAGGATAATAAAATGAAAAACAATTCAAATCACAGTAGATAGCAAGCAACTGAATAATATAGTTTTGTACTGTCTCAATGTGTTTCATTACTTCAAGGGCACAATTTGCTCCTGCAACTTCAAATAGCAGAAGAAAAGCTCACTTGAGTTGTCAGTGTTCTTTATGTTTCACAGGTCCTCAGCTCTACCAAAGCATTTGCTTCAGGAGGATTTTTCCTTTTCAATGCCTGCTAATGATTCATGGTTTGTTTTGAATGACTTTGAAAGTGTTAAATCTACTAAAAACATAGCTCACAATGTTATCAGAAACTTTTAGATTTTTTATGACCTATAAGTCTATTAAAGAAATCTAAATCATGTTTTAAAAGAAAAAAAAGTTGGTAGTTCTGAAATATTTTCAAGGACATAACAGTCTTCTTTTACCTCTTTTGAGAACTATTAAAATCCAGGTGTAGAAAAAGAACCCTAAACTTTTGATTTGGTATATTGTGTTTTACTTTCATAATAGTAAAGTAGAATGATAATAGTCACCAGTCAAAGGTACAGTCGCCAATATAAGAAGAGCTCCCACTCTCTCAGGGAAAATGAATGAGCCATGCAGGTCAGAGAAACTCTGAGAGAACCATCTCACCTTTATCAGTGTAAAATAAGTCCTTGAATGCAGTTAATAACAGTTGAAGATTCTTCGCAATTAAGAATTATTACAGCCAAGAGTCACGGACTTTTATAGATGTAAAGGTCCGTAGGGATCATTTTCACAGATTCCTCATTTTTCACAAATGAACTTACACGGCACATGGTAAGCAAGTCATGCTGCTAGAACAAGGCTCCAATCCTGTATCTTTTAATTTCAATTATAGTAAAATTAAAAACATATAAATTTGTTTCCATTGAAGATTGCAGAATAAATGTTCAGAAAAAAAGGAGATTTGCTGTAAAATTGCTAAAGTGCTATATAATGCAAGTTTAAGCTGGTACAAAGCACAAACAATAAAATAGACTAAAAAAGAAAAAAGAAAATTTAAGTACAAATTATAGTGGCATAGGTGTGCCGCAGAAGTATTGTGTGCACAGTTTTTACCAATCTGTGGGACCACAATGCCAGGATTGAAAGAAGAGCCATGTACAAAACCTGGAACTTGACCAGAGTGAGAATTTGGAAAGACTGTTCACAAGTCTGGAACTGAAAAAAGATGATAACCTCAGAAATAGTGTAAAATGGAAGAACATTACCACATAAGAGTTAATAAACTCACATTATATCAAATTTGGCTTTGAGTAGACAAGGAGAGATAAAACTTTCCCTAGAACAAGAAACTTACACTCCAGGGGTTTGGACCAGAAATGCATTCTTCCTGTGTTGTCATCTCTTCACACACCAAGAACAAGACAAAAGTAAACTCACATCCTTTCTCAGTACCTCAAACTAAGCCTCATGTCAGTCCTTCAATTAAAGTTCCAAGAAACTCAAAGTTTGAAAGATGCGGAGTAAGTTCTATGTCTGGTTGGTTTTATCTGATCTTTACATAATGGCTTCTACTTTTTTATTAATATGCGTTGTTTTCTCCTTAACTTTTTCTGTCTTAATAGCTCTTTTCCTTTTTTACTGATGAGTAACATTTTACTGGTGAGTAATGTTTCATTATCTGAATGTACTATCATTTATTTAATCTATTTACTAACTGGAGTATTTTTTTCCTTTCAGGTCTTGGTGGCTTGGAATAAAGTTGCTATTAACACTATACAGGTTTTTGTGTAGATGCAAGTTTTCAGCTCCCTTGGATAAATATCAAGAAGCACAACTTCCCACCAGCAATAAATTCATTCCACCAGCAATGAATGAGAGTTCTTTTTGATTGGGAATCGAACTTAGGACCTTGTGCTTGCCAGACAGGCAAGGGTTAGTGCTGCTGAGCTACATCCCCAGCCAAGAGTTCTTTTTTTCTGCAGTATCCTAAACATTTGGTGTTGTTGGTATTCTGGATTCAGGTCTCTTCAATGGCTGTGCACTGATGTCTTACTATCATTTTAATTTGTATTTCCTGATGACACATGATGTGGTCATCTTTCTAGATATTTATTTGCCATCTATGTATCTTCTTTGGTGTCTGTTACTCTTTGGCTCACTTTGAAATGTTTGTTTTGTTGTTGAGTTTTAAATATTTTTGCATTAACAGCTTTTTATCAGATGTGTCTTAAGCCAATATTTTCTCCCAGTTCTGTAGCTTGTTTTATTCTCTTGCCAGTATTGTTGCAGGCAGTTGAGTTAGTTAAAAATATAGGCAGTGAGACAGGGCTAGGTCCTCCATGGAGCCAGCGCAGACACCTGACACCTGTGGGAGAGACAGACACTTCCTGCTGTGGGCCAGGCCTCAAGACAAAGGATCAAACAAATACATCTACATCCTGGGGACTGATATTCTAATTAGTTCCCTCTCACCTTGGAGTCACTATTCCATCCCCCTAGGGGAAAGGTCACAGCTCCAAGAATGCCCACTTCCTAAGTGACTTACTTTCCCATTTGTCCCTAATGTAATCAATTTTACCTGAACTATTGATCTTATTGGCTAACTATAGTTATGTCCCACCTTATGCACATCTGTTTTGTGAGTTCCCAGTCTCCCCCCACTTTGAACCCATGGTTGTACTCTATAAAATTCCTTGGAAAAGACAGAGTGCTGGGCAACCCGCTCAGGTCCCCTTCTATCTCTCTCTCAGACAGAAGCTTTCTCTCAATAAATATATTCTGCCCTTAGCCTCTGTCATTCCTAAAATTCATTCTTTGATTTTAGAGAACATGAGCTCGTATGACATAGTAGGTCGGGAGTTTCATTCTCCTATATCAGTATCATTCAAAGAGCAGAAATTGTAAATTAGCTTTAGAAATTTTAAATTTTTTTCAATTCTTCCTTTCATAGGTTGTATCATTGGCATTGTATGAAGCAGTCATTCCTAAATCCAAGGTCATTTATAAATTTTTTTCTGTATTATCTTCTAGGAGTTTTATAGCTTTGGGTTTTACATCTATGTTTGTGATCTGATCATTTGTATGTTTAAAGAAAGATAGTACACTATGAAGGATAGGCCAGTATGAAAAAAAATATTAAAAAGACTTCAGGAAATTAGAAAAAAATTAGAGTCACTGGATGGAATATAAAATGCAAAACTTAAAGAAATAAGCTTATTTATAATACTTTGAGCAAATTTAACAAAAATCTTGCTTAAGAAATTAAAAAAGAACCTGTTAAGTGGAAAGCTAGTGCATGTTGTAACCTAACTCAAGCGCTGCCATCCTGTTCTGTATACACTGCATTCCTTTGTCCTGTAATAACTTTTTGTTTCCTGTAAATCCCCCTGCACACCCACCCGAGTTTTATTGCCAGAACAGGCCTAACTGTGAGAGTCACACCCTAATCCTATACAAACAAAACATCCCATCACACAAGATGTGCTGTTGAGCAACCTTTCTGCAAAAACAAGCTTGTTTTTCAGAACAAATCTGCCCTTTGCTCCCCCATCCTCCTTGCAGTTTCTCCCTTTATAAGTTCCCCCAAGTCTTAACCTAGTTACACAGCAGTGCAAATTCTACCTGCACTCTGTGTCACTGGGTACCAGCCTAAATAAAGCACTCCTTTTTACACAGATGTCTTAATTTTTCTTCTTCCTTTTCTGGTTAATACTTTAATTCTTGATTTTTTGGGGTACAACCTTTGGGAGCTCACCCGGGATTGGCCCAAGGCCCCTTCTCAGTTTATTTTTCCTTCGGGTCGGTGATCTGTAAGTATCTACACTATTTGTGTCTTTTTTTTTGTCTTAAATTTGGTGCACACATTAGGAATTGCAGAAGAGCGTGGCACTCCTTCTGCACCGGAATGGGATGCCCTTCTGGAAATTTGGGGTCACAACCAATCTGTTTGTCATCTCCCTCTGGGGAATTTGGGGTCACACTGACCCATTTGTAATTTGGGACTAGTGTCCACTTGGATCTTGATTCTGAAATATCTTAATTTCCTTGTAAGTTGTTTCTGCTCCAGGTCTTATGCCATCTATTGGATGTAAGGGAGATAATGATTATTGTTTCCCTGAGTGTGGACAGAAAAAGTTTGTTGTGTGTTTTTAGTGTCTTCTGAGTCTTTAGTGGTGCCTTGTTCTGTGTGTCTGTGATAAACCGTCTGCTAATAACAATGGGACAGGGAACATTTTCTGTGTCCCTGACCCCCTTAAATTTGATTCTTAATCATTTTGGATAATTTAAACAGAGAGCCCAAGGATATGGAGAACCTGTACACCCTGAAAGACTCCGTGTACTTTGCTCTCTGGAGTGGCCTCATGGAACTCCAGAATGGCCAGAGATCGGCAGTTTCGATATGGCCACTGAGGAGGCAGTCTGGAGATAAGTCTTAAGCCCTCCAACCCATCCTGACCAAATTGTATATATACAGATTTGGATTGATCTTATTTATGAGTCCCCTTCCTGGTTAAAATGTTTCTTAAGGCTTCCAAGCAGCAGCCCAGAAATCCTCCATTACTGGCCCCTTTGAAAGTTAAAGCAAGACCAAAGCCCCCTTTCTATCCACCCAGCCCTGTTCAGACTAGAGGTCACAAGTGACCAGAGTTGCCAGACTCCTCCTCCCCTACCCCTGCCCTTTTGCCTTAATGGGAAATACATAACCCTGAAGATCCTGCTGCTACTATTTTCACCTATGTTCCCTTTTCCACCTCCGATCTGTACAACTGGAAGGAACAGAACCCGCCTTTCTCTAAGGACCCCCAAGGTCTCATTTCTCTCTTAGAATCCATTTTCTCCACCCATCGTCCCACTTGGGATGACTGCCAACAGATATTGCAAGTATTGTTTACCGCTGAGGAGAAAGAACACATTCGTACTCTGGGGCATAGTGGTGCTTGACCCAGACCGAAACCCATCCTCTGACCCAGAACACCTAAACTGGAGTTTCCCTTTGTCCTGGCCCAATTGGAATACCAACACCGCTGAAGGTAGGGAGGCTCTCCTTCAGTATTGCCAGTTTTTTCTGCAAGCCCTTAAGGTTGCTGCCAGAAAACCCACACAACCTGTCCAAGGTCTCAGAGGTAAGGCAATTGGCTAATGAATCTCCTTTGGGTTATTTGGAACAGTTGCAGGGGGCCTATTGTATTTATACCCCCATAGATCCAGCAGCACCTGAGAATGCAAGGGCTATTAATATTGCCTTTGTTATCCAGTCGGCCCCTGATATTAAGAGAAAATTGCAGAAACTTGAGGGATTTGAGGGAATGCCCCTTAGTCAATTGGTAGAAATAGCTCATAAGGTGTTTGAAAATCAAGAAGACTGACAGAAGACAAATGACACAAAACTAACTAAGATACTGGAGGTGCTTAGCGAAAAAGTCATAAAGCCAGAGAAGAAAGGCAAAGAGCGCCCTCCATTGGATAAAAGTCAATGTGCCTACTGCAAAGAGATGGGTCATTGGTGCAAACACTGTCCAAAATTGAAAGCAAAGCTAGAACAAGATGCAAAGACTTTGATGTCCCAGGACTGAGAAAGTCAGGGCTCCTATGCTCCCCCCTGAGCCCAGGCTAACCTTACATGTGGGGGGTCAACCAGTTGACTTCTTGGTAGACTCCAGAGTGACTCGCTCTGTCCTAACCAGGCCAATAGGAACCCCATCATGGAAAAGACTAAGAGTTTTGGGATCCACCAGAGCAGCTAAAGTTTATCCAAAGCTGCAAGCTCAGCCTGCTAGACCAGGACAGAGGACTATCTCTCATGAATTCCTCTGGGTTCCAGAATGCCTAGACCCTCTACTGGGCCAATTTCTTTTACACAAATTAAAGGTTCACCTAAGCTTTGAATCAGCTTCTGCAAAAGTACTAATAGATCCAAAGACCCCAAAGGGGACCCCAAGCACAAAATTTTGTGCCTTCTATCCTGAGGGGGGAAGGATATGTGTTATTAGATAGTCCTAAGATCACAAATGATACCACACTTCTGCAGTACTGAACACAAGAAATTCCTTAAGTCTAGGCAGAAAACAATCTCCAAGGTTTGGCAGTAAATCAAGTCTCCCTTGTAATAGAGCTCATTTCACAAGCTACTCCTATTCAGCTAAAATAGTATCCCATAAGTTTACAGGCTTGCCAGGGCATTGCCAAGCATATATTGAGACTAAAGGAACATGAAATCCTAAAGCTGTGTGTCTCTCCTTGGAACACCCTGTTGCTGCCTGTTCAAAAGCCTGAACACAGGATTATCAGCTGGTACAAGACCTCAGAGAGGTAAATAAGAGAGTTGTCACTCTCCATCCCACTGTGCCTAATCCTTACACATTATTGAGCTTGGTGAATCCTGAGCAGACATGGTATTTGGTGTTGGACCTGAAGGATGCTTTCTTCACCCTTCCCATTGCTCTGGTAAGCCAACCCATTTTTGCTTTTGAATGGACAGACCCCTTGTCAGGGGTAGCAGAGCAATTGACCTGGACTTGCCTTCCCCAGGGTTTTAAAAATGCACCCACTCTGTTTGATGAGGCATTAGCCAAGGATCTCTTGGGTTATAGAGAAGAATACCCTGATGTGACACTCTTGCAATATGTCAATGACATCCTGATAGCAACTGAGTCTCATGAAAGTTGTATAGCCACTACCGAGGCTCTCCTACAGGTCCTATATAAACTGGGATACGAGGTTTCAGCCAAGAAGGCACAACTATGTCAGAGACATGTAACTTATCTGGGGCACCAAATTCATGAGGAAAAAAACCTCTCTCTTCCCAGAGAATGAGGGCTATCCAACAGATACCAGTCCCCAAGACAAAGAAACAAGTATGAGAATTCTTGGGAGCTGTGGGATACTGTAGACTTTGGATTATCAACTTTGCTGAAATAGCCCAACCCCTCTGAATCATTGAGAGGGGCCACTCAAGATCCCCTCTAATGGACAAACTCCCAGAATCAGGCTTTTGAGCAATTAAAACAGGCCTTAACTGAAGCTCCAGCATTGGCCCTGCCTGACTTGCAAAAGCCTTTGCCCCTCTGCATAGATGAAAAGAGAAAAATATCTAAAGGGGTTTTAACCCAAAGTTTGGGGCCCTGGCAGAGGCCAGTGGCTTACCTCTCCAAGAGACTTGACAATGTAGCTGCTGGATGGCCACCCTACCTGCAGGTGGTCGCCTCAATGGCCTTGTTGGTTAAAGAAGCCCAAAAATTGACATTTGGACAAAAACTCTTGATTGTTTCCTCTCACTCTTTGGAGACCCTCATTAAAGCCCCACCAAACCGATGACTATCCAACTCCAGAATTATGCACTATCAGGCCTTGCTCCTAGATCCAATCACTATCAGTTTCAAGGAAACAGCAGCTTTGAATCCTGCAACACTGCTACCTGATGACGACCCCTCCTTGCCCCTTCACAACTGTGTCAAGGTTATTGATCACCTCCAGGGACTCCAACCAGACTTGACAGATGAGCCCTTACCTGAATCTCCTTCATACTTCTCTGATGGGAGTAGTTACATCCACCAAGGTAAGTGGGTCACGGGAGCAGCTGTCACCACTGATTCCCAAGTCTTATGGGAACAAACCTTAGAACCAGAAACATCAGCTCAAAAGGCTGAGCTCATTGCCCTCATGGAAGCTCTTAAGCTAGCAGAAGGGAAGCAGATAAACATTTATACTGATTGTAGGTATGAATTCACCACCGCTCATGTCCACGGCGCTATCTTCCAGGAGCGAGGCCTATTGACCTCAGGGGGTCAAAAGATCAAAAATGCTCCCCAAATTTTGGACTTGCTGGCTGCTATCTGGCTACCCAGGAAAGTGGCCATCATACACTGTAAGGTCCACCAAGTGGGAGATGACCCTGTCATAAGGGGAAACAAATTTGGCAGACACAACTGCTCAACAAGTGGCCACAAAATCAGTGGGGATAGAGACTGCCTCAACATTGTTGTTGATCCCCACCACCTTGTCAGAATCTGTGTGCTCTCAGAAGGACTTGCATTTGGCAGCCCAGCTCCAAACAAAGCCTGATATCCCTGGGGGCTGGTACCAACTACCTAACAAGCAAGTCCTACTACCTGAGGCATTGGTATGAGAACTCATCCAACAAACCCTTAAGTCTACCTATTGCGGGGGATCAAAACTGGTCACCCACTTTTGGGACTGCTTCTTCATTCCCCAGCTGTCTAAGCTTGCCCAGTCTGCAAGTCTCAGATGCTCACAACATGAACTTGTAAATCCAAAACATCAGATGCAAATTGAGACCACCCGCTATCAAGGAGCTATGCTGGGAGAACATTGGGAAATGGATTTCACAGACATGGGAAAACCTGTACTTCAAGGACACAAATATCTCTTGGTCATGGTGGACACCTTACTGGATGGGTAGAAGATTTCCCCACTGGTTCTGAGTCAGCTTTGATAGTAGTAAAAAAAGCTTCTATCTGAGATCATTCCTCGATTTGGCCTCCCCTTATCTATGGGGTCCGACAATGGCCTGGCTTTCACAGCCCAAATAACTCAAAAGTTAACCCAGACTTTATAGGTTGATTGGAAACTTCATCGTGCTTACCAGCCTCAAAGCTTAGGACAAATAGAGAGGATGAATAGGACTTTAAAAATGATGGTAACTGAGGACCTGCCCTGCCACCTGGAACTCAGCCCAACCCTGCCTCAGGGCAGGGCTGCACCAAATCATCACCATGGGCCCTCCCTGCCACCAGGAACTCAGCAGAAGCCTGCCTCAGGGGTAGACTGCCCTGAACCTCCCCCGAGGGCCTGCCTTGCCACCTGGAACATCAGAAGATCTCAGCAGGCTCCAGTTAGTGTGAAAAAATCTGGAACTTTGCTCCCAGGTGCTAAAATTTGGATTACAGCAGATTAACTGTATCACTGTGGTGAGTATACCCCTAAAATAAAGGTGTACAGGGGATAAATAGGGCCAGTAGTAAAACCCCCTCCAAAAAACTGTAAGACTTTGGTGTGTTGGAAAAGAGTGTGTGTGATCCCCTCCTACACATAGAAAACATCAGGCAGAGAGAAAATGACAAAATGAAAAAGGAAAATGCAGTCTCAAACATATAGTTCACCAGAAGCAAGTGTAGGAGACATTGAAATAGAGGACCCCAAAAGCAACACACCGGGAATCTCTGAAAAGATAGTGAGTGAATTAAAAACACAAGTGCATCAGACTATAGAGGAAATCAAATTAGAAGTACTCTCCCATGTAAAGACAGAAATAAACACTTTAGTAAAGGAGTTGTTGAATGCAGCTAAAGAAGAACTAGAGAAAAAAGTATATGAGCATGGGAAACTGATTGAAACTTTGAATGAACAATATAGAAAACAAACAGAATTCATGAAACAAACTCAAAGAGACATCCAAGAAACAAAAAATTCTATTGAAACTGTACAAAACTGCCTAAAGGAAGCTGAGGATAGGATTTCAGACCTTGAGGACAAGATCACAGTTAGTGATCAGGAAAGGATAGAACTTTTAAAAATAACAAAGCAGCATGAAATGACAATCCAGAAGCTTCATGATGATGCCAAGAGCAACAATATAAGAATAATGGGCTTTAGCAAAGATACAGGAGTCCAGGCAAATGACATATGTATTTATAGAAATAATAGCAGAAAATTTCCCAAACATGGGGAAAGAATCTGATGTGCAGATAAATGAGGCACATAGAACACCAGCCACAATAAACATAAATCCACACCCACACACATAATAATTAAGATCTCAGACATATAGCATAAAAACAGAATATTAAAAGCTGTCAGAGAAAAGACACAACTCACATATCAAGGAAAGCCCATTAGAATCAAGGCAGACTTTTCAGCACAAACCCTCAAGTCAAGAAGATCTTGGAGTGTGGTATTTCAAGCCCTGAAGGACAAAAACCTTCAACTCAGACTGAGGTACCCAGCAAAACTTTCATTCAAATTTAATGGAGAAACAAGATACTTCCATGACAAAGAACAACAGATGAAATTCATGTCCACCAAGCCAACCCTAGAAAGAGTACTGAAACACATACTAGACAGAGAGAAAAATGACCACAATGCCCAAAACAACAACAGAAAGAAACCACCAGGTAGGATAAGCAATTAAATAAGAGGAAAAGCAGAAAGAAAGAACTGGAACATAACATGGCAAAGTTGAGCCAGTACATATTAGTGATATCCATAAATATAAATGGCCTCAACTCACCTATAAAAAGAAATAGATTGACAGAATGGATGAAGAAACAGGATCCCACAATATGCTGTATAGAAGAAACACATCTGACCCAAAAGGAAACTCATAGATTAAAAGTCAAAGGATGGAAAACAGTATTCCATGCAACAGGAACCCAGAAAAAAGCAGGGGTAGCTATTCTATTTTCAGACAACATGAACTTCAAACCTAAACTGATTAAAAGAGATAGAGAAGGGCACTACAAACTTGTTAGTGGTAAAACTCAAGAGGAAGAACTAACAATTATAAATATATATGCACCAAATAGAGGAGCACCCAACTATATAAGACAGATACTAATGGACATGAAAAACCACATACACAAGAACACAATTACAACAGGAGATCTTAACAGCCTATTGTCACAAAGAGAC
>PVLA01002651.1:196236-238477 GCA_004027455.1 Hydrochoerus hydrochaeris
GAATCATACCTGTGAGCAATTGGACTTAGTAGATGTTTACAGAGTGTTCCACCCAACCACATCAGAATACACATTCTTCTCAGCTGCACATGGGACATTCTCCAAAATAGACCATATATTATCCCATAAAACATTCTTAAGTAAATGCAAAGGTATTGAAATCATACCATGCATAATATCTGACCATAGTGCACTGAAAATGGAAATTAATGGCAAAAGAAATTGTAAAACCTGCATAAATACATGGAAATTAAATAACGGCCTTCTGAACAACCAGTGGGATACAGATGAAATTAAAGAAGTCAAACAATACCTACAATTCAATGAAAATGTAGAAAAAATATACTGTAATCTGTGGGATGCAATGAAAGCAGTCTTAAGAGGGAAATATATAGCAATAAATTGTCATATCAAGAAAACAGAATGAGCACAAATGAACAACCTAATGCTCCATCACAAGCTTCTAGAAAAAGAAGAGCAAGCTAAACCCAAAGCTCATAGAAGAGAGGAAATTGTAAAGATTAGAGCAGAAATCAATGAAATTGAAACTTAAAAAAAAATACAAAGAATTAATGAATCAAAAAGCTGGTTTTTTGAGAGAATAAACAAAATTGACAAACCCCTAGCTAACTTTATCAAGAGAAAGAAAGAAAAAACCCAAATTCATGCAATAAGAACTGAAAAGGGTGAAATTACTGCAGATCCCATGGAAATTCAAAAGTTCATGAATATCTACTTTGAAAATCTCTGCTCACATAGAGTGGAAAACACAGAGGAAATGGACAGATTTCTAGAAACATATGACCTACCAAAGCTCAACCAAGAAGATACAGCAATTTTGAACAACCCAATATCAACTGTTGAAATTGAAAATGTAATTAAAAACTTACCAACAAAGAAAAGCCCAGGTCCTGATGGATTCACAGCTGAATTGTACAAGAAATTTAGAGAAGATTTGATGCCAGTACTCCTTAAACTCTTCAATGAAATTGAGAAAAAGCAATCCTCCCTAAATCACTCCTGGACCAAGTATTACTCTGATACCAAAACCAGAGAAAGATCCAACCAAAAAAGAGAACTATAGGCCAATCTCACTTAATGAACATTGATGCAAAGATTCTCAACAAAATATTGGCAAATAGAATGCAGCAAATCATCAAGAAGATTATACATCATGACCAAGTGGGGTTCATTCCAGGAATGCAGGGATAGTTTAACATACACAAATCAATAAATGTAATACACCACATCAAAAGAGCCAAAAACAAAAACCACATGGTCATCTCAATAGATGCAGAAAAAGCTTTCAACAAAGTCCAACACATGTTCATGATATAAACCCTTCAGAAACTTGGAATACACGGTGTCTACCTCAACCTTATAAAGGCCATCTATGACAAACCAACAGCCAACATTATACTAAATGGACAAAAACTGAAAGCTTTCACTTTAAAATCAGGTCCAAGACAAGGATGTCCACTATCACCACTCCTTTTCAACATAGTTCTGGAAACACTAGCCAGGGCAATCAGACAAGAGAGAGTAATAAAAGGAGTAAAGATAGGAAAGGAAGAAGTTAAATTATCACTATTTGCAGATGACATGATACTCTATATAGAAGACCCAAAAAACTCCATTAAAAGACTGCTAGAGGTAATAAACAAGTTCAGCAGTGTAGCTGGATACAAAGTCAATGCTCAAAAATCAATAGCATTCCTGTACACAAACAAAAACTCACTGAGAGAGAAATTATGGAAATATCGCTCTTTGAAATAACATGTAAATAAATGAAATACTAAGGAATCAACCTAACTAAAAATGTAAAAGACCTGTATGCTGAAAATTATACTATGCTGAAAAAGGAGATTGAAGAGGATATTAGAAAATGGAAGGACATTCCTTGCTCTTTGTTAGAAAGAACCAACATTTTGAAAATGGACCATACTCCCAGAACTGTTATACAGATCTAACGCAATCCCAATCAAAATACCATTAACGTACCTCATAGATCTAGATAAAACACTACTAAACAGAAGAAACCTAGAATAGCATTGGAAACAGAAGAAACCTAGAATAGCAAAGGCAATTCTAGCCAACAAAAACAAGGCAGGAGGCATCTCAATTCCTGACTTGAAACAGTACTATAAAGCCACAGTGATAAAATCAGCTTGGCACTAGCAAAGAAATAGACCTGAGGATCAATGGAACATATTAGAAGATGCAAGCACAAATACAAAGACACTCAGCCACCTGATATTTGACAAAGGGGCTAAATATGTCCACTGGAAGAAGGATAGTCTCTTTAATAAATGGTGCTGGAAAAATTGGCTCTCTACATGCCAAAGAGTGAAACTAGATCCATGCATATCACCATGCACAAAACTAAAGTCTAAATGGATCAAAGACCTCAATATTAAAGCAGAAACACTAAATCTACTGGAAGACAAGATAGGTAGAAGTCTTGGAGACATAGGGGTAGGCAGAGAATTCATGAACAAAAAGCAAACTGCACAGGAAACACCTCAAAGAATCAACAAATGGGCTCTTACATTATTGAAAGGTTTCTACACTTCAAAGGAAATCACCAACAGAGTGAAAAGAAAACCAACAGAATGGGAAAGAACTTTAACCAGCAACCCCTCAGACAAAGGACTTGTGTCCAGAATATATAAAGAATTAAAAAACTTCAAGCCCCCCAAATTCAAAGATCTTCTCCAAAAATTGGCATCTGAGATGAACACACAGTTCTCAGAGAAAGATACACAAATGGCAAATAAATACATGAAGAAATGTTCACCCTCACTGGTCATTCGAGATATGCAAATTAAAACAGCATTGAGATTCCACCCAATTACTCCGGAAAGAATAGCTGCCATCAAGAAATCAACTGATAACAAATGTTGGCGAGGCTGCGGGGAAAAAGGAACACTGCTCCACTGTTGGTGGGAATGTAGACTGGTGCAACCATTATGGAAATCCATATGGAGAATTCTCAGAAGACTAGGATTGGAAGCCCCATTCAATCCAGCTATCCCCCTCCTGGATATTTTCCCCAAAGAACTGAAAAGTTCATATCACAGTGATATATGTGCACCCATGTTCATAGCTGCACAATTTGAGGTAGCTAAATCCTGGAAACAACAAAGATGCCCATCAACTGCAGAGTGGATGAAAAAGATGTGGCATTTTTACACAATGGAATATTACTCAGCTATAAAAAGGATGATCTTGAGGCCTTCGTAGGCAAATGGAGACAACTTGAGACTATCCTCATTAGTGAAATAAATAAGAATTATATTTATAAATATCATATTTTGGCTCTAGTGTAAAAAGTAAATAAGAGCTACAAGAGTAATAAAACCAAAATGTGTAATTGCTATGGAAAAAAGAGAGGAACAGAAATTGCTCTAAATGATATCACTGCATGTATGTTTGAGTGTGTAAAATAGATGACCATATTGCTGAATCTTTGTTGGAACTTTGAGCAGATCTGTTTGTAGTCAGACTGTTTGAATATTTACTATGTACCCTTTAACTTTGTAACTTGAACTACTACATCCAGGTAACAGTACAGAATTTATAAATTACTGAGTTCTTAGTGGGGCTTTTTCTCATTCTTCTTTTTCCTTCTTTCTTTTAGAATTCTGTATTTTAGAATTGTTTCTTTTAGAATTCTGCTACCTTTTTTTCTGTTTTGTTTCTTTTTTTTTTCTTCTCCTTAAATAAAATTTTAAAAATGTAAAAAAAAATGGTGCTAACTAAAATGGCCTTAGAAACTGGTGAAAACTGGGTGAGTCTACTTCCTTTTGCCCTCTTGTGTGCATGTTGTACTCTCTATGTTGCTGGAATTTACCCTTTTGAGGCACTATGTGGGAGACCTCCACCCCTCATCCCTAAGATATCTGAGGAAAAACTTACTGATCTGGCTAACCAGGACCTTATTAAGCCCCTACAGGCTCTCCAGCCTGTCCTGACCTCAGTCCATTGGTTGTCCAAGCAACATCACCCCCAACCTGCTGTTCCTCCTGAGGACAACCATCCTGTAGCAGAACCCAAAACCCTGATCCTCATCAAAAAACATCACCAGGAATCTCTCGAGCTACAGTGGGAAGGCCCTTATACCGTGGTCCTCAGTACTCCCACCACCATCAAGGTTGCCGGAAAACCCACCTGGATTCACCACACACACATCAACCTGATCCTGACTTTTGACAATGACAACCACCCAGATAAATGGACTGTACTCCCCTCTAAGGATCTTTTAAGGCTTAAGATAACCAAATGTTCTTAATATTGTTGCTTATCTATGGTTTCTCCTTGGGAGCCTTGCAAGCTCCTGCTTACAGCTCTGCTCATGGCACTTGGGTAACAACAGACTATAATACTAGTGAAATGTTTGCTACTAATACCACCATCCATGGTGTTATAGCTTTAGATCTGTGCATTTTCCCAAACATAAGAACCCAAGGTTATGAACTAGTATCTCTAACTTAGACAATGAGCCAAAGATTTGTCTCACTGACTAAAATCAGTGGGGAATGTTGTAACCTAACTCAACACCACCATCCTGTTCTGTATACACTGCATTCCTTTGTCCTGTAATAACTTTTTGTTTCCTTTAAATCCCCCTGCACAGCCCCCCAGAGTTTTATTCCTGGAACAGGCCTAACCACAAGAGTCACATCCTAATCCTGTACAAACAAAATGTCTGTTCACCACAAGATGTGCTGGTAAGCAACCTTTCTGCAAAAACAAGCTTGTTTTTTGGAACAAATCTGCCCTTTGTTCCCCCACCCCCTTGCAGTTTTTCCCTTTATAAGTCCCCCCAAGTCTTAACCTAGTTACACAGCATGCAAATTCCACCTGCACTCTGTGTCACTGGGTACCAGCCTAAATAAAGTGCTCCTTTTTATAGTTTTTAGTTTTAGTTTTTCTTAGTTTTTCTTCTCCCTTTTCTTGTTAATACTTTAATTCTTAATTTTGGGGGTAAAACAGTGCATGTTCATAGATTAGAAGATCTAATGCTTTTTAGAAGATAATATATCCCAAATCAATCTACATATTCAGTACAATTGCTATCAAAGTTCCTGCAGGCTTCCTTACAAAAGTTAGCAAGACAATTTTAAATTTTGTGGGTAAATTAAAAAAAATCAGAATAAGAGAAGAAAGAGGAGGAGAAAGGAAGAAGGAGAAAAAGAAAAAAAAGTAAGACACAAAAGAAGAAAGAATTGAAGGAAAAATGGAAGGAAAGGAAAGAAGGAGTGAGGGAGGCAGCTTAAATAGATCAGATCAAATTGATATGTCCATACACTGGAATATTATTCAGCAACAAAAGAATGAATGGCCCTGTCATGCTACAACATAGATAATACTTAGAAATATTGTGCTAATTGAGAGAATATCATATTTTATGATTTACTGTAAATGAAGTGTCCAGAATAGGCAAACTTACAGAAATAGAAAGTCAATTATTAGTGCCTAGGGCTGGGAATATAGAAGTTGGGAATAAAGAGAAATAATTGCTAGAGGATATGAAATTCTTTTGGAGGATCTGAAAATGTCCTAAATTGATCATGGTGATAGTTATACGACTTTTGAATACAGTAATAGACAATGAATTATATACTTTACTTAGATGAATTTTATGTTATGTGAATTATATCTCAGATCTGTTATAAAAATTCAATGGAGAAAAGCAAGGAGAATTTCAGTTTCAGGAAACAGGGAGTAAGCACATGCCACTTTCTCCAACCAACCCTTGTGAACATACTAGAAACAAATAGAAAGCCTTATCATCTGAGGAAAACTACAAGGAGGAAGCAGAACTGACCCCAGAGGGAAGCCATGGGAGCTACAATCACTGGCAGTGCCATAGGGCCAGAGCCATCCAAGCCCTTTGAAGTTCACAACTTACAACAAGTTGCAGTGGATGCTGGAGGAGGAACTGTGAGATTTAATGTGTGCCCTGATGGATTTTGGTCATGCTTTGTTCCCATTCCTTTCTATCCTTCTGTTTGTAAGTTTTGGAATGGGAATGTCTATATTGAAAAGAAAGTTAAACACTTGAAATCATGAGCTCTGAGGTGGTAGCTTTGTATACCAGGGTGGTGCTGGCTCCCCAGACTGAATTCTCAGACTTTAACATAAGAATCCCAGTGCAGACTCCACAGTTTCTCTCCCAGATATTTTGATTTCATAAACTGAATCAAAGGTTTCTACTTCAAGCAAATATGGCAAGTATTTTTCATATAGTTAATATTTATAAAATGTCAAGGTTAACAGTAAAAATAGGCTGAAATAGTATAGATATCTAAAGATCCACTGTATAAATGCATTGTATCCTTTATTTTGGCAAAAAAATAAACAGTTAAAACATATCTTTATTCAAGGAATTTGATGTCTGTTAGGTTTCTTTAGAAAAAGAAGCTTCAGAGAAATAATTTCTCTTTAAATAAATTCCCTGAGATTGTTTAATCTTCTATGGTGACTTCAAAAAACTAGAAAATGTTCATCCTAGGCTAAAATTTCCTAAACTGAGCCTATTTTATATTTAATGAGATCCAGAGAAAATCCTTTTTATTACAATTGAGATAAAACCAGAATTAGTGATGAAAATAACAGAGGAAATGACGATTTAAGGAGAGAAGAAACAGGAGGAATTAAGAGAAGATAACAGGTTGTAGCTTGGAGCCCAATTCAAAGATTGGTGAGGATCTTCATTGTGCAGGTCCAAGAGGATCAGCTCTGTCTGAATTCAGGTGTTGCAATTTATCTGGAGATGAGTGTTTAGAGACAATGGTGATGTGATTATTGGAATGGAATCAAGTATGTTGGGTACAAGTCCAGCTCCAACATTTCAATCCAAGAGAAAGTTGTACGACTGGTCTGAGATTTATTTTTCTTAGCTGTAAGACAGCATCATAGCATATCAGACAGTAGATTTGTTGTAAAGTTTAAAAAACATGAGACATACAAAAATTTATTATAAAATGATCAAAACTAGGGAATTGTTCCTTTGATGAATTAATTCACAGCTTACACAAACTAATTAGATTATATTTCTTTGTAACTATGCAAACAGCACAGAAATTTGAAGTCATAAATTTTGGAAATGAATGTGGGTTTTGCTTCACATTAATCTCAGATTTTAGGCATCCAACAGTAGAGTAGAACTCTCAAGAAACTGGTTTTTGTTACTGGCTGGCAAAAAGAGTTGAAAGTTTTTCTTGGAAGTAGTATCAAAAGCAGCCCCCAAATAAATCATGCTTATTATATAACTAAATAAATGCCAAAGATTTGTGAAGAATGATCCAACAAAACCATGCATCCCTGAGTCACAGGAGACTGTGTATAATCTAATGAGTTTAATAGATGGTCCGGCATCCTAGCCACCTCTCAGAAAGTTTGAATCTCAGGCAGAGTTTCCAACTCTTATCCTGGAGAACAAAATATCTGTTTGATCTTAGAGTGTCTTCATTATGTGGAGCTTTTTATAGCTATCATTGAATATATTTGCTGGTCAGCATTTTTATTATAGAGAGAAAGGCTATTGGTCTATTATTCATTCAGGAGGGCTCAACCATTCATCATATGATTAACAACAAGAATAAATAAACATTCTAGCACAAAGCTTAATTCTGTTTCAGACCCTATTTTCAGTATTAGCATAAGCAGATGTTAGGTTATGCAACTCAAGTGAAAAACTTAGAGGAGATGAGTGGGCAATGTGAGTGTGTAGGAGGATATCCTTGGCACAGAGGGATGGACAGGTACCCACAAGCTACACTGTGTGCCGGCATAACTAGTAATTCAACCCCTTTCAATCTCAGAAGCATCTTCAATTGAGCAATAAACAGTAAATCACTTTACTGATAGGTCATGTGATTAATGCAGCTGCTGAAGTGTCCATCACTGTGTGATTCTTCTATACCTGGTCACTGGCCCTTTATGATTCTTTGATGGAGGTCTTTAGCTATTCGATGCCAACACCAAACTTTTAGTAGCACTCAAATTCTGAGCACACAGCAGGAAATCAAAGTCAAGGTAGCAAAAATATATGAGAAACAGATACAGTTCTGAAGCTTAATTAAAATAGTCTGTTTGTCTGGATGTCATGCCTCTTCATTTGTTTGTTTGATTGTAAGTACTTTGGAGCCACTGCTCCAGCCTTGGACAAGATTACAAGGAGTAAAAAAGTGCCGGAATCCTCATTCCCATTTTATCAAAGAAACATAATTCATACATATTACATGTGTTAGCCATTGTATGTGGGTTTTGTACTGGAAATAAAATGTCCCCTAGCTTTGAGAAAATTGTCACTGTATAACTTAAAGGTGAGTTAGATGAAGTGGAGACACTTTACTTCTTTTAGACATCTTTGATCCTTCCACATTGGGCAGGAATGCAACAAGGCATTGCTGAATAAGATAATTTTTCTAATACTTCTACTGCTTCTTTCCTAATATATTTGGGAGACTATCAAGATAGGGTTCCTGGTAATTCCATCATTTCTTTGTCGTTTTGCTTGTAGGTATTGATTCATGTGATTATCACTTTCTAAACATGATTTAGAAAATGACTGGTTAGGGAACAAGGTTTACTTGGATTTACATGTTTCTTTAAGAAATGTTGAATGAATAGCAAGTTTTTGTTGATTCCCTGTACCATGTAAAAGTTTCCAGGTTGTTAATTTCTAATGGAAAATGTTAATATTTGAACTTTATATCCTAGAAGCCAATCAATTGTTATGTGATCTTATATTCTAAGTACTTTACATCCTTAACTAATTTGGTCCTTCAGCAATCCTGTAGTAAGCAAAACTGTTATTCTTACTTCTTAAATATACAAAACAGAAACTGAGCTACATAGATTTTAAGTAGCTTGCCAAAGTTCACACAACAGGTAAATGAAGGGGTTCAGGATTAAATCCAGCCATTACAGCTCCAAAGGTTGAACTCCCTGCTTTAAAGAAAAATAAACTTCTTGTAGTATAAGAAGCTCTTTGCAACTCTGTCACAAACTCCTTTTTCTCCTTCCCAACAGAACCTCAATGGCTTTGGACTCTACACTCTTGATAAGAGAAGGCTGACCCCATTCTCTGGACTAGACCAATTGGTCAAAGAGTAATCCATCTCCTATCATAGAGATATTTCGAGAATCAACCTGACTCAATGAGATGTGATGTCCTACTCACTAAGACCTAGTGGTTTAAGCAATGCATTTATTTTCTCATAGTTCTAGAAGCTGGAAATGCAAGATCAAAGGAGTCGGTCCACAGAATTGTTTCTACTTCTGCACTCTCCCTCTGTAGTTTATGGGAGCCAGTCTTTTGTTGTATGACCTCACACTCAGTCATTGAACTTGTCTACGTCCTCATCTTCTTTCTTAGAAGGCCATCAGTCTTAAGTCCTACTCCAATGACTTTACTTTAATCATCTCTGTGAAGACCTCATCTCCAAGTAAATTCCCATGCTGAGGTATTCAGAGTTCATACTTAGACATTTGAATTTCAGGGGAAGGTACATGACATACACACAAGAGTTAGCAGCAAAAAAATTTTAATAAATTTAGAAAAAACCCAACATATTGTCATTTATGAGCTCTGAATGCTTTGTCACAAATAATCTGTTCTCAGATCTGTTTCCCTGTTTTTCGAATGCTTTTAGGGGGTGACAAATTGTATCTAATCATTTGATTTTTATTAAAATTTCATGGCCAGTAGAGATCACACTTAGGGACAATAAGATACCACTTTAATTAATAATTTTCGTTTCTACTAATTACATGGCCATTAGTGTCTTTCTAACTTAAATCAATAGTCCATCTTTGATAATAACTTCACAAGGTCCTGGGCTCCTGAGGCTGTGCCTGCACTGTGGAGCTGCTTCTGCTCCTGAGTCCCCTCCACTATGTATAGGACACATCTGTGGGATGTGCCAGGGTCCCCAGGAAGGGTGTATGCAGCCCAGGAACCTGCAAGGACATTCTTACAGTGAAAACAAGTAGCATGTGGTCAGGCTTCTGAAATTACAGATGTACCTCATTAATTTGAATGTTTTCACAGTCTACAGTGCTATTTCTTTTTATCACTTCCTTGATTCATAAGTTTTGGAGCTTTTGATCCCATGTGTTTTATTTTTGCCTACAAATACCATAAAAACCAAAAAGAAATGCAAATTCAAATGAGAACAGTTAATCGCTTCATTTTTTTTTTTTTTTTTTTGGCCAAGCATCTTTCCCAAGGAGCAGTTTCAGAGACCACTGACTTAGTTTGATCTTGGTAAACATCACTGAGGATACCAGGGCTTCTCCCTCTCAGAGAGACAGGGAGGTCATTTGGGAGGGAGAGGTGCTTGTGCAGGTTTTCTCAAGGCCCAGATGTCTTCCCCAGACCCACAAATTCCACAGGTTGATGAGATGAATGTCCTTTTGTCCTTAATGGTCTTTCCACATTGTCTTACCTTCCACATGGTTAAAAGAAAGTGAATTGTTTATTTAATGTTGATGCTTTACAGAGACTGATCCTAAAACTTATTTTTGGCTGTTGTCTAGTACAATCCTGCCACAACTGCCCCTTTTCTTGAAGACATCACCATACAATCTCCCCCATCAATGGGCTTGGAAAGAGCTTTGTCCATGATGAAGGAAAGAGGGATGGTTTTGTGGTCTTTGTACTTAGGAAAATCACCTGTTGGAATCTTTCTCTTTTTTTTGTACCAGAGATAGAACTTGTGACCTAGTGCTTGCCAGTCTGGTGCTTACACCGCTAAGCTAAATTCTCAGCTCACCTGCTGGAATCTTATGTGTTCTCAGAGATCAGTAAAATAGACATCAGAAGTGGAACTGTGCTCTTCTGCTTGCCCCAGGTTACATTTTGTACATTTTCATCACCACTATGAGCCATATGGTGACAGACTCACTAGGTGTCTCCCTTTGATGTTTCCTTTGTCTTGCTGTTTTCTCAGTAGATGGGGAAATGTAGGCTTTAGTCTGTTCTCAGAAGTATGCACCGACCTCCTTTCTGCCATAAATATTTGATAATTTGTATACAATTCAAAGAATCTATTCATATGAATTGCAGTGTATCTTGGTGCATGTAGGTACAGTTGCATGTACTTCTTACAATGCTGTGTATGGACAACAGGGTTCACATATTCTCCCATTTATTTGCTCTCTAGTTATTTCTTTTCCATGGTCTTTGCCAAGCATCTTTCCCGAGGAGCAGGTGTTCACTTTCAGAGACCATTGACTTAAGTATATTTAAATACACATTTAACTATAGACATTTTCTTTGGCCAAAATGATAAGCTGCCCATGGATTCAAAGTTTCACAAAAACTAGGGTTTTGGTTTCACAACAAGCAATTTCTTACTATCTCAGTTTCTGTGAAGCTCTGTTTTTGTGGTGCTCCCTCCCCACAGATCCAAAGTTTGTGCGTTAGGAGCTGGTTCTCAAGGAGGCCTCCACTAGTGGCTTGGTCTGCACTGGTAGGCCTTGCCGGCTCCAGTATTTCTTGTTTGCTGCTACCAAAGTGACATTAATCCTACCGCCCAATGATTATGTGATCACTGCGGTATTGCCACCTACACCTTAGCTGTCACTTCTGACTTCCAACATAAATATTCTGGGCAATACTATTGTAACATAAATGGATTCTTTGTATTCTTATAACTTGGTACTGATGGAATCAAACACTGTCATGAAGATTCTTTTAGAAAAGCTTATCCACTTTTGTTCTTCAGTTCAATATATTTTAGCTGTTACTGCATACTTTAAAGGGACACATTAACTCCAGAAAATTTGTAAAAATTAAAGCTAAGTTTTTTGGATGAACTTGCATCAACTAACACACATATACTTGTAGTACTTTTCTACTTGGTAAAGAATAATGACATTTTACAGTTTGTAACAATAACATGTTCATTAAATTAAGAAGATAATTGAAAATTACCTATAAAAAAGTAACAAATTATCCAAATCCCATCACTCAGAAATAATCGAGGTCAACATCTGATGAACAGTATTCTAGACATTTCTCTCTGTACATATGCAGGTTAAATAACAAATTGATGAGGAAAAACATTTTGTGAAAATATGTGATTATTTGTGCTATTCATAAGTAAATGGTAATAAAATAAACTTTATTTGAACTTAATGGAAAGTATTCCTGAACTTTAATTTTCTTCCTACAAGAACTATTCTTATCTAAAAGAGTAAGAAAAAGAATTATTAAAGTATCAGTAAAATGTGGCTATTACCTGAATAAATTGCACCTTTCATTTTTAGATAATATTCATAATAATTTTGCCAAGAAAAATACCATCAGCTCTCATCCTTCCATTTATCCCTCTTCTCCTCCTTCCCAAGTTTTTCACTTTCTTTGTTATTTTTGTTTTGACATGTGTCAAGAACTGTGAATAGTCTGAAATTTGATCCTACCTGCAAAGTAACAACTTAGCATGACATTACCGAGAAAATGTGTGAGACTCTTGGGTCAGAAAAAAGGTACAACAAGCACCACTTGTCTGCACATGTGTGTTGGTTCCATTTCCCCTCTAGCTCCATGAAAGTAACTCAGACAGACCCAGTGGATGCCTAGTCTTGCAGTGAGTGGCATTGCAGGAGAGGAATCATGAAAATAGGGATCCCTAATCTTTCATAATGGCAGTTACCATGGCTGTATTTTATTGCAGAGAGAGAGATGATGTTTCTATCTCCCGAAGCTATTTGTTATGCAATAATCCTGGAGTGGGGAGGAGTTCAGAACAAAGGCAGTTATTACCACTGATTGCCAGACTATCCACCACAAAAACTGTCTCCCAAGAATAGGGTTTATGATACTGACTCTGCCCAGAATAATGGTACTTTCAAGTTGTTTAATATTATTTCTACATAAATTTAAAGTTCATCCCAATTCTTTTACTTTTTATTTCTTTCCCTTCTCATAATATCTTTTATAAAGCTTTGTGTCTTGGTTGGCTAGATTTTATTACTAGGTAGTGATGTTTTGGGAGGCATTTGGAGGCTAGATTTTATTACTAGGTATTGGTATTTTGGGAGGTGTTTGGATTGTTGTACTTTTGCTTGTTCGTTTTGTTTTGGTTTTACTAAGAACCTGTGGATACTGTATTGCTAGACCTCTTCCACATTTGGGAATTAATTCCTGTCTTTTTGCTTGAATGAAAAATTGATTGTATACAATATTCTTGAGTTACTTTTTCTTTCTCTTAGATGTTTACATTTTTTTTTCCATGAATATTTCTGTGAAGGAGTCTGAGACCAGCTCAACTTTTCCATTCTGATAGATAAACTACTTTCTCTCCTTGTATATCTAAAGATGTTTACTCCATGCTTGACTTCTAATAACTTAACTAGGCTATATCTCAATAACTTTCTTTTTTTCTGGAAATAAGTTGTACACTATTTTTAATTTAATTTGTATATATTCTCTCTCCCTTTCTATCTCTCCTCTTGCCTCTGTGTGTGTTTGTGTTTGTGTGTGTGTGTGTGTAGGATTTAATTTTTTTAATCTCAGAAATATCTCCCTACATTTAAAAAGAAATCTTTTTGTTAATTTTTATTCTTCAGATACAATTATTATCTTCATGCTGACTTTCATTTCTAGAACTTTAATTTTTCACCAACTGTTTTCACTTTTGTCTATCTTGCATTGTAATTATCTCATGCTTTTCTCTCAGTCCTAGAACTCAATTTTATGTCATGCCTACCTGTTCTTATCTATTTTTAATATTTATTCTTCAGGAGTATTCCCAATTTGTTTCTCATGATTTGCCTCTTTATGTTCTTTTTCTCAATTCTATTCTCTGACTTAGCAAGAAGTTCAGGAAATGAGAAGAACTGATAGTACCTTCTCCTGCTGAGTTTCTGGTGTTTCCTACTGATTTTTTCTGGTTTATTTATTTATCTCTTTAGTTCACTTTCCTGCAGATTAGGATACTGCAGGGAGTTGGGGGGCAGTGCTAGTGAAAGTGGAAGATCCTGAAAAAGACTCTTACACTTCTTAAGAGTGTGTAGCAGAATCTTCCCTAATTGCCCCCCACTCATTTATTTTAAAAAGCAAAACAGAAAAAGGGATAGAAGTGATACAAAATTTCAAAAAAAGTAGTAGGGAATTCACACTAATTAATATACTGCATATAATTATCTTAGTAGTAGTTGTTCAGGTTATAAGATTTAGGCACAAAAAAATGATCAAACAATCAAACAATGAAAGCACGAACTCTTCTTTGGGATGAACTAACAGATTAGTAATATAGTTATCTATTACATATACATTGCCCCTCTTGACTTTAAGAACGTCATTGGGGTGTCATGCCCCACCATATGAGACCGCATTTATTTGTGTGTCACTGTGACATTTGAAAGCTCCGCTTTCTCCTTTCCAATTGAGGCTATGCTATTAATCATAGTGCCAGAAAAAAGGGGAGTGCCTCTGTTTTTCATTTTCTTGGGTGCTTGGGGTGGAGGCTGCCACAGCCTTCTTTCTTCTGTCCCCTTTATCAGACACCCTGCAAGGACATCTTTACCCTTCAGCCACTGTTGCTCCCTGTGACAACAAACACATCTAATTCTGACAATATTTGAGAATATATGGAGGAAAAGTTCAACATTAAAGACATTTAACATATACCCTACATCCTCCTCATTCTAGTGAAGTGAATTTTATGTGTCCTATCATAGCAAATCTGAATCAAAATGAAAAGCAAAGGCAGTTCCTTTATTTTTATTACTACATGGATTCTTATTTAATTCACTGGAAATTAAATTATATGAACTATTTCCTTGCCAAAATTTGACACCGTGTCTTTAAGCATTCTTTACATCTTATGTTATTTTTCAATTTTGTATAATTTTAAAATCTTAAAATGATTTCAAACTGAGAATCTGCAAGGACAGTATGGGAATATTCCTTTTGCCAACATCCTCCAGTTGTTAGCAATTCACAACACTTGTTCACTCATTTTCTCTTTTTCTCCTAAAAAGCTCAACATGTATGAAGAGCATAAACACCTGGGCACATCTGGACACTAAGCACTATATCTTATAAAATGTTAAGGTGAGCCCCCTCTGAGTGGCTCCACAGAGGCTGACACAGGAGGGTGCTTCCCAGCTGTCCCTCACTCCCTGCTGCACACAGCTGAATGCTGGTGTCAGCCCACCTGGAGGAGGATGACCTGAGAACCTTGCAGATTTGAAGTTTTTCAAGAACTCTCCCACTCCTTCCCTCCCATGAACACAAACTGAGTCTCACCAGGGGGTAGACTGAGAGCATGCCCTTCCCCTGCAGTCTCCCTCTTCCACCCTTTTGTCCTATTGCTTCACTCAAGATAAGTACATGTGTAATTAGCCTATAACCTGAGTGACTAGCCTTGGTCATTTCTAAATTCACAATAGTAATATCCTTCTTTGTCTGATTATTGAGAGATATAAATTAAATAATGTATAGAAAGTGCCAAGTCCAGTGCCTGGCCTGCTAGGTAACTGGCAGACAGTTGCTTTATTTATTTATTTATTTATTTATTTATTTATTTATTTTTTGTACCGGGGATCAAACTCACAACCTCACACTTGCCAGGCAGGTACTTATGCCACTGAGCTAAATCCCCGGAGTTGCTTTATTATTAGTGACTTCCACAGCAATACTACTAAATGTTCAGAGTGAAGAAGACAGGAGAAAAATGTATGTTGGGTCATGAAATATTAAGTTGACTCTTGAAGGACCTACTTTAGCTGGAGCCTGGCTCTACTGCCATTTGGTTGTATTATTATTGACTTCTATAACACTACTACTAAATGTCCAGAATGGAAAAAAATGTCTCATGAAACATGTCTCATGTACATGTAGGGTGTATATGAGTGTGGTGTTGTGATGCATATGTATGGTATAGTGTGTATAAAGTATGTTGTCCATGTTTGGCGTATGTAGTTTTGGTGTGTGGGGTGTGTGTGTGTGTGTGTGTGTGTGTGTACTGTATATTTTCTTTGGCTGAATGTTTATGTCTCCTGAAATTCACATATTGAAATTCTCACCCTAAGCATCATACCTAAGTGATGGCATTAGGAGGTAGGGTCTTTGGGAGATGAGTAGGCCATGAGGGTACTGTCCAAATGAGTTGCATTAGTGACCTAATAAAAGAGGCCTGAGAATGCCTCCTTGCTTCTGCCCCAATGCAGTTACTGTGAGAAGACGCCATCTATGAGGAAGTGAGTCTTCTCTAGGCATCAAATGTGCCTTTGCTTTGATCTTGGACCCACTATTCCCTAGAACTGTGATTCTGATGTTCATAAGCCACCAGGCAATGGCATTTTATAATAGCTGACCAAACCTTCTAAGACAATATGTGAGTGTAATTATGTAAAGTATTGTGCTTGTGATATGAGTCACATTATTTATGCCGGTAAGGAAATGTTGCATAGACTCATGTGACAGTGGAAAGTGACTGAGTAGTGCTTGGGCTTCTTGCTAATCTGCAAAAACAGGAAACAGACAAGATGAGGATCATTGTCTTTTATCTTCAAGGCAGTCTGTGGTGGCAGGGCTCTAAGAAGGCACCTAACCTCTTCCCTGTCAGTTGTACAAACTGAAAGGAGGATACGAGGCAGTTTTTTGTGAGTACTGTTAAACCAAATCCCTACATAATGCGAATTCTCTGAAATAAAGATGTTATTGAGACAGAAAAAGCCAAGTTCTAGAATTAGTTCTACATCTATTGACAGTAAGGCTACAGAGCACCTGAAAATATTTCTCCTGGACCCAAGCACCAGCAGCTTGTTTGTAATAAAAAACAGAGAAGAGAAAGCAAAAGTTGTTTACACTGAGACAACAATGGCGACAGGTAAAAGGGGCAGTGTAATATGAAGTTGGGGAAAGCCCTGGGGTGGATGGACAGTGCGTGAGGAGAAACAGTTATTGCTTCTGAGTGAGTTGGGGTTAATTGTCTGGAAAATGCACTTACAAGCCAGACAGGTTGTATCTGCTGGTCAGCTGCTACCTGGGGTTAGAAATCAAGGTTCAACCATACTTGCAGGAATGTGGTACAGTTTTTACTGGTTTGTTTCAAAACCATTAGCTGATTAAATTATCTTATCTTTCCTCCTCTATATCCTCTGGCTCTTGTAATTAAATTTGGAACATCTCAGAGTTTTTCTTTTGTCAACACCAAAGCCAGAGTGGAGGAAACCAAAGGGTCTGATAACTTGGTTTGGCCAGGATTTAGGTCTGGAGATGTCAATGATGGAGCATTAATTGCTGTAAGCATCCTTTGATGTCTCAGGCCTGGCCTGTGAGAGCTCAGGGCTGACTCTAAGTCTCAGTCTCCACATGAGAGTACATTCAGAATTGCATGGAAATTCCTGCTTATACCAGAACTATGCCTGCAGTAGCCCTGGTCTCAGGCTCCTTGGCTTCTGAATATTTTCATTTTGTTCACTGGATGAGTCAGCTTTCTTGTAGCAAGTACAAAATACTCAACACTCACAACTTAAAGGAGTAGAGACTCATTTGGCTTATGGTTTCATATATCAGTCCATGGTCAGCTGGCTCCAAGGCAGAGTTTTATGATGTAGGGTGTGGTGGAACAAAGCTGTTCACCTCATGTCCTCCAGGAAGCAGAGCAGGGGACCAGTGCCAGAGAGGAAGGCACCAAGAACCAGATATAATGTCCAAAGTCACACCTCCCTGAGTCATCCAGACATAGCAGAGGTCTGCTTTACAAACCCCTCAGGCAGCCTCACAACCAGCTTAACTGTCACATTCACTCATAGTTGCTTGAAAACATCAGCATCAAATGTTTGGATCCAAAATTCATGTAAATATTCCCAGCTTCTTCTCTGGTTATGTTAACCAGAATTGGAAAGGATAAACCTCAGTATCCACAGAGATTCCTCTTCCTTCTGTGCTATGTGCTTTTACAGACCCCCATGCATATATCAAAGCACTGGGCTCTCATCAAAATTATGTAAAATTATAAAGGGCAGGAGAAAAGAGATACTCCAAAGTAATTAGTTGAAGACAAAGATAGGAACACAAAGAAAATCATTATGCAAATACATGACCATAACTAATGTAGCTAGTCCCTGAACACTGTTGTCAGGTCCAAGAAGATTCAGAGATTTGTTTTGTTTTTTCCCACTCCTTTTGATATAATTCATCCAATTCCATGTGATAATGCAATACCCTATTGGCTGCTGTAAGTTTAGTAATAACATCAGACTTCGCGCTGTTATTTTTAGTCTAATTAAAGATTAATTTTTTGGCTTCTCTCCTATTCTTGTCTAGGAAGACCCAGAAACCTCTCAAGTGGCTCTCCTGAGCAGCCACAACTTGGCCCTCTGTATGTTCTGTCCCCTGGGGCAGCCTGGGTCTGGAGGACCAATGATTGGGCCCTTCTGTCTAAAAATCCAGACTACCTGGATTTTTTCTTATTTTTACCAAATGTAGCAGGAATTGTGTTATGTAAAAGTCACTAGCAAACCAAAAGTCCTTTGAAAAACTTTTTCTACATATCAATCCATGCATCTATATAATGCAGTGGAGTTGTCAGGCCTAAAGCAGGGTTTTTCTCAAGATGTACCACATACATTTTGTTTCTGCTGTCTCATTAGTAAATACTTCTGTAATGAGAATTGTGGGGAAAGATTTGTTTTCAACACGTAGCTATGAATTTTAAGATTTTAAGCAATAAAGTTTCAATGGATAAGGCTATCACCAGACACACTCCTTCTGGAACTCCAAGAGACAAAACTGGGTGCTAATCAGTGTTCTGTTTCAGACAAAACACTTATCTAGTCAGCTGCCCAGATACCTGGGACCTCAAAAGCTATAAAACCAAATATGAAATGAAACTGGGGAAAACTGGTTTAAGTCATAAAAGATGGCATTTGGAATGCTCTTCCCACCAGGCTCATTACCATCTCACTGTAATATAGGGCCTTATTAAATTCCAGCCAGCCATCTGTATCTTAGCCTGGTCTTCTTTTCACTGAAACTGAAACAGAGATTAGGGCATGGTCAGCCATCTGAGCAATTAAGGAGAACCTGGGGCCAATCAGAAAATGCTATCTTCAATTCTTCTGATGTGAGATCAAGCAGTGTTTTGATAGGACAGCCTGAGAACGGAGGCTAAAAATGATGGTTGCCATTAATATCTTTGTCATTCCTCCCTCACTATACTTCTTTTCCTACTTTAATAGGCTCATACTTGCTCTGTGGAATAGACTTTTTCTACATTTACTATGTGTAGAACCTCATTACCTTTTGTATTTGTTTTGTCCCATTCTTCATTCAAGACAAAAAGAACCTGCAAAGAATCTCTAGGGGTTCACTATACCTCAGAACCTTGCTACCAAAACTGTTTCATATAAGGACTGAAAGAAGACAGTCCCTCATCTCTGGGATAGACTCATCTCCCTCTGGAAAAATCATGAGTAATCATCCACCATTAACAAAAAAACAATTCATTTCTCTCTCTCTCTCTCTCTCTCTCTCTCTCTCTCTCTCTCACGCTTGCTCTCTTCCCCTCTCTCCTTCACTCTCTGCCTCTTTCTCCCTCTCATCCTGTTCATGACATTGAGCTACAGTCTCAGTCCCTTTTCCCCTTGCTCTTAACAGAGACCCTTATCCCTTTTTCCCAATGGGAAAATGATCTGTGACATATTCTCTGGGCAAAGAATAAAGTTTCTGAATAATTGGCTCTCAGTATTGTTACTGACTTCATAATTTCTGAGTAGAACAAAGAACTGAGATTGGGTCAAAAAGTGATCACAGGATCATCCTGATTTAAAATGTTAAATCTAGTTCCACCAAGAGATGTGTCATTGGGGAATAGTGTGTGTTTTAATGGTATTCACATACAGTTATTCTACAGTTGAACTACTGAGAGAAGAAGGTAGGGCATAGTGAAAACTGGCTGGGAAGGGGGATATGACAAGATTCTGGAACACACTGCAGAACAGTTCCCAAAGCCCTGCATGTGGACTTCTGAGAACACAAGCAGATTTTCGATAGGATGGTCTAGATATGGGTTCAGCCTAATGAATGGGTGATACAAAAAGGGAAGTGCATGTCTTAGTTATTTTTCTCTCATTGCTGAGACAAAATACTCAAATCAAAAGTTAAAAGGGGAAAGGTTTATTTGTTCACAGTTGGTAGAGGTTTCAGTTCATAATCCTAAGGCAGGGTGCCACATGGCAGAGGAGCAATAGTTCATGGCAGTAGAAGACAGAAAAAAAGCAATGAGAGAGAGAGAGAGAGAGAGAGAAGCATTTTTCTACCCTTTATGTAGTATCTAGTCTACCAGAATTAGGGCAGTGCCAATCCAATCAGTGGAGTGATCCAACAATCACCCGCCCTTAATCCCAGCATCTCTTATCCAAGCATTGCACTACTAATCAATCACATACTCTAGATTCAGCCACCTGCGAGAAACCCAATGACTGCATGAGGCTTTGGTGGGATATGTAGACACAAACCATAACAGTCCATACTGAGTTTTTGCCAGTTCTGTCTTCCATGGTGGCTATCCTCCTGCTATAGGGTGTATCCTTTTTCCTACTTCTACTTGGCCCAAACTCATTCTGCAGAGCCTGTTTTTTTTTTTTCCTACCTTTAATAAAACTTTGCTACTGTTTGTTCTTGTCTTGACCAATTCTTTGCCCAGGACAGGATTGAATGGAGCATCCAATCCTAGTGTTCTGAGAAATCTACATACTGATTTCCATAGTGGCTGCACCAGTTTGCACTCCCACCAAAAGCGGACCAGTGTTCCTTTTCCCCTGAAGCCTCACCAACATTTGTTATCAGTTGTTTTCTTGATGGCAGCCATTCTTTCTGGAGTGAGATGAAATCTCAATGCTGTTTTAATTTGCATTTCTTGAATGACCAGTGATGGTGAACATTTCTTCATGTATTTATTTACCATTTGTATGTCTTCATCTGAGAACTGTGTGTTCATCTCAGATGCCCATTTCTGGAGAGGGTCTTTGAATTTGGGGGGCCTGATTTTTTTTAATTCTTTATATGTTTTGGATATAAGTCCTTTGTCTGAGGGGCTCCTGGTTAAAATTTTTTCCCATTCTGTGGGTTTTCTTTTCACTCTGTTGGTGATTTCTTTTGAAGTTCAAAACCTTTTTAATAATATGAGGTCGGTCCCAGTTGTTGATTCTTTGAAGTGTTTTCTGTGTGGTTTGCGTTTTGTTCATGAATTCTCTGCCTACTCTTGTGTCTCCAAGACTTCTACCTACTTTGTCTTCCAGCAGATTGTATTTCTGTTTTAATGTTTAGATCTCGGATCCATTTTGATTTTAGTCTAGTGCATGGTGATAGGCATGGGTCTAGTTTTAGTCTTCAGAATGTGGAGAGCCAATTTTTCCAACACCATTTATTAAAGAGGCTATCCTTCTTCCAGTGAACATGTTTAGCCCCTTTGTCAAATATCAGGTGGCTGAGTGTCTTTGTAGTTGTATTCGCATCTTGTAATCTGTTCCATTGATCCTCAGGTCTATTGCTTTGCTAGTACCATGCTGATTTTATTACAGTATCTTTGTATTATAGTTTCAAGTCAGGAATTGAGATGCCTCCTGTCTTGCCTTTGTTGTCCAGAATCAGCTTTGCTATTCTAGGTTTCTTCTGTTTCCAAATGAATTTTGAGAGTGTTTTCTCAGATCTGTGAGGTATGTCAATGGTATTTTGATTAGGATTGCATTAAATCTTATAACAGTTTTGGGAGTGTGACCATTTTCACAATGTTGGTTCTTCCTAGCCAAGAGCAAGGAATATCCTTCCATTTCCTAATATCCTCTTCAATCTCTTTTTTTTTTAAGCATAGTTTAATTTTCAGCACATAGGTCTTTTACTTTCTTGGTTAGGTTGCTTGCTAAGTATCTCATTTTTTTAGATGCTATTGTGAAAGGCAATATTTCTATAATTTCTCTCTCAGTGAGTTTTTTGTTTGTGTACAGGAATGATATTGATTTTTGAGCATTGACTTTGTATCCAGCTACACTGCTGATTTTGTTATTACCCCTAGTAATCTTTAAATGGAGTTTTTTGGGTCTTCTATATAAAGTATCATGTCATCTGCAAATAGTGATAATTTAACTTCTTCCTTTCCTATCTTTATTCCTTTTATTTCTCTCTCTTGTCTGATTGCTCTGGCTAATATTTCCAGAACTATATTGAATAGGAGTGGTGATAGTGGACATCCTTGTCTTGTTCCTGATTTTAGACACAGCAATGTTTGATCAAATATCTGGTCACATAAAATTAGCCCTCCCAGAAGTATCTAGTATTGCATATTTTTTTGTGCAGATGAGTTATACATAGAAATGTATGTCAAGAAAAATATTGAATCAGAAACAAACCAAAACATAAAACTCAGAAGTTAGCTTGAGTGCAATTATATTTTGTTTATATGTATTTTTAAAATACACTGTTACAAAATAAACCAGGCATTTCAGTGGGCAGAGACAGATGTGAATTACAGTATTTGACAAAAATTCAATTGGAGCATAGTCATAATAGGGGCAAAGTACAATTTGTGCATTTTGTTCCTTTGGCAGCTCCATTAGGAAGAGGCCCATCAATCAGCAGCAGGAATGCAAGACATCAGTAGAACCGTGTTTCAGCTGAGAGATTTGAGGGCTCGACAGTTTATAATAGATGTAAGAATTGTGAAGAGACACAGTCAGATGCTCAAATGCTTCTAATAAAGGAAATATTTTTAAAGGAATAGATGTCATCCTTGAAGATAAATGAAGATTGTGTACTTTTGTGGAAAGAGGATTATAGACATATTTGTCTTCATTTGTTATCTGGACGTTGTGAAATATTTTTCATTATCACTTAGTACAAAAAATAGTTTAGGTTTCTTTGAGTGCAAGAAGTTCATCACCTAAAATAATACTGGGTTTTATGAAGGTAATTAACGAATTTAAGAATTACCTTCACCAAAATTATAAATCTGTACATTTAAAACACATTCATAGATTT
This sequence comes from Hydrochoerus hydrochaeris, assembly GCA_004027455.1. Lineage (NCBI taxonomy): Eukaryota > Metazoa > Chordata > Mammalia > Rodentia > Hydrochaeridae > Hydrochoerus > Hydrochoerus hydrochaeris. Next base: position 219,245 of record PVLA01002651.1, read on the forward strand.
GAGAATTGGATTCTTTTATTTATTAAAGCACTAGAAAATATCATCACACTGACTTCTTATTTCATTGCTGAAAAAATGAAGTCCAGGTCAACTACCACAAATTGCTACTGTCACCTAGTTAAGAAAAAGGGAGAACCCCCCCCCACCCTGGTCTCTGATTCTGACTCTCTTTTTTTTTCTATTGTATCCTTAATAAGACTTTTGAACTATAACAAGCGTCCTCACATGCCAGATATAATCCTTATATCCTCACACACATTTTCTCATTTAGTCTTCATGATGATATCTGAAATAGGTGTGGCTGGGATTTCCATCACCTTTTATAAATGAGCCCCTGGAGCCTCAGAGAGAGCCAAGCACTCACAGTTGGGTGGCACAACTGACAATCAGCCAATTCCATTGGTGGGAGTTCTAGAGACCTCCCAGATTGAAGGAGAAAATTAAACTACATGTGGAGATAGATGTAGCTCTAATTTAACCTCTTATTAAGGGTAACATTAAAACACTAAGTTTTTTCAATATTGAGATCTGAATAAAGACTTTAATTAGCGCATAACAGAAGGTGATTTTTTAAATTTTTTAATGGAGCAATTAAAATGAACCAAATGTTGATAAACATTGATAAAGGTATATAAGCCATGTAGATTTTCTGTTTGAATTCTATCATCACTCATCAAAGAATCAGCATTCTTTCTTCATTGTGAGCCTGAAATTATAATAATGGTTAATGGCTAGGATGTTTGAAATATAAGTGAAAATAAAATTTATAACTGAAATGTGCCAACATAATGTACTTTTTACTTCAATTTTTGTCCATCTCAATTTTATTTTTTAACCCACACAAAATATATGCTGCTCACCAGTAAGACAATAAGGAATAATCATGCCCCATCTGGAATACAATTTTCTACAACCTTCTCCCTGTTCACAAAAATATGAACACATGCAGGTGTTTTCATTTTGCCCAGATAGAATCGTATTATATTTATAATCTATAATTTGACTCTTTAAAATTTGAAAAATTTCTATAGGAATTTCTAGAAGTTAATCTTAGACATAGACCTTTTTCCAATCTAGTTTCTATGTAAACACAAATATTTCATAGACAAAGAATATGATTGTGTGTGCATATTAGAGTTGTCTTTTTTCTTTTTTATATGTTCCTATATTTCTCATTCTTTACTCCAAGCACAAGTCTTTCCAAGCTGTGTTAACAAATTAATGTTTTTTTTATCAGTCTATGTACCACGTACACACTGTATTTCACCAAACAGAAGATATAGTTCTTCTTACATTTTAACATCTCTGAAATTGCCATGTCTCTTACAGTCTGAGATTCGATGAAATGTGATGTGCAGATAGATGTACAATAGGGGCCTTTTCCTTCATTTTTTGTTTTATGAAAACAAAATAAAGGGAGCCAGGCACAGTGGCACACACCTGTAACCTCAATATTATGGGAGACTGAGCTAGGAGGATCACAAGTTGTCGGTTTGGAACTTAGCTGCTTAAGCGAGACACTATCTTAAAATGAAAATTAAAAAGGATCTGGAGATATAGCTTGGTATAAAGGCCCTGGTTCAGTAACCGAGTACCAAAACAAAACAAATTTATGCTTGGAATACTTTTCTGAATTTTACTTCCTCTTTATTTTGTGGAAATTTTTCCAAGACAACTGATATTACTTAAATTCTTTTTAAACCTGTATCATAATATATTTAATAACCCTGTAATGACAGACTTCTTTTTCCTAGCTTGTTTTTTCCTGCAAGAGAAATCCTTCAATAAAAATATTATTCATATGTCTTTTGTTTTTAGTTCCCTGAAATAGATTCCAACCAGTAGTTTTTCAGGGTTGAAGAGCGTTATTTTTTTCTGTTAATATGGGAAGATAATGTTGTAGCAATGGACTCATGTTATGGTTCTACATCGCTACATAGCAAACTACCGCAGAATATAGTGGCCAAAGGTAAGGATCAATCACTCCACAAAGAAAGCCGTAAGGTGAGCACAATTCAGTGGAGAATGTATGGGTTTGGCTGTGGACCACACCTGGGCTCACAGCTGGAAAGACCTGGGGGCCTGGGAGCTGGACAGCCGAGGGCCGTTGTGACAGTTTTCTCTGTCGATGCACGCTCAGGCCCTCCATATGATTGTCGAAAAAGAGATCCATCCACTCCGGGAGTCTCCGCGCTTAGGTGGAAGCTGCTAGGCTTTTCAGCTATGGACTCATAGTCACCTCCTCCACATCCTTATTGTCAATCCAATCGCTTAAGTCCACCCCAGACTGGAGAGGAGAATCATCAGTCTCCACTGCACTGAGCAGACTACTTGTTGCCTACCTCGGAGCACTTTTAACAGGGCTTCAAAGTGTGTCATTTTGACAGGTAAAAGCTGGCAATTCATTGAACATTTATTCATTTACTGTTTGTTTGCAGTCCTGGGCATTGGACCCATCTTTGTTTCCTTCCTATTTCTCTAAGTGCAGGTGAAGGTGAACATCTTCTTTTAGGGTAGTTAGTTGCCAGATCCATCTCTTCTAACAAATCCCTGTTCACATATTTGCTTGTTTTGCATTGCATGTTGCTTTTTAATAATTAGCAGGAACTTTTCATATATTAGAAATGTTACTTTTTATCTTGTCATGTGTTGAAAATATTTGTCTCTATATTTTTTAGATTTTTTACTTTGTTTCATACTTTATAATAAAATTTTATGTGCAGGTAGAGATAATTTTATGTATTATACAATGACTTTAATTTCCTGTGTTACTTCAGAAAACTTCAGTTGCTCCATAATTGTATACATATTTAACATTTTCATCTGTATTTATATCTGTTCAATTTTAGGTTTAACTAAAGTTAGTATGAGGCAGTCAGTATAGTTTTGTTTTCTTACAGCGCTTCAATCCTTTGTAACTGTTATGGAGAAAAAAAGCCAGAAAGAAATGTGAACCCTATATATTTATTTAACACTTACTTATTTAGCACTTACTACATATTTGGGACCAAAAAAAGTTACTGGAAATAAAAGCTGAACAGGTAAGGTGTCTATCTACTTCTACTATAGCAGGAAAGAAACGCAAGTAAATGTAAGAAGAAATGAACCTGGCGTTTCAAGGAAAGAAGGATGAATCATGTGACTCCAGCACAAGTGAGTAAAGAATAAGGTGGTAAGAATGTAGATGGGAAAGTAGCAGGTGAGGTCAGCCCCTGGAGAGTTTTGTAGATCGTGAAAAGGAGCTGTCTTTTAAGCATTATGAGATCATAATAGAGGCTTTTGTTGAGAAGTAACATGGCTTGATTTACATTCTTGAAGGTATTGTAAATTGAACTCAAAGCATCTCCAATGAGCTACATTGTTCTTTTTAAACTTTTTTGCCGGGTGAGGACAGGGATATAAGTCAGCAGCACACGTGTCTGCCTGGCAAGCGTGAGGTCATGAGTTCGATCCCTGGTATCAATCAATGAATAAAGTAAATCATTTTCTTTTTTATTTTAGGATAAGATTTCTTTAAGTGACCAAGTTGCCCACACTGAGTTTGAACTTGTAATTCTCCTATCTTAGCCTCCTTGAATGTTGGAATTACAGGTCTGTTCCACCATATTCAGCTTGATTTATATTTTTAAAGTATTCAGTTGACAACTATGCAGAGAAGATAGCCCCGAAAGGCGAGACCTGAAGCAGGATAATCAAGTAGAGCTGGAGGGCAAATGGCAGCATGTTGAACAAGCTGGCCTCAGTAGTGACGGAGACCAGCAGTGGTTGAACAGGAACTTCAGGGTAGACAACAAAGTTTTTGCTCATGCTTTGGATGTAAGAAAAATTGGGAAGTGGAGGAGGAATTTGTGCCGCGTAGTGATGGCAATACTGGGAGCAAGGCACAGATTTTGTGGAGAATATCTGAGTTTGTAATTCTTTTCCTGATGAAGTCATAGTCATATAAATTAAAATTAACTTTTTTTACTTTATTAAAATCCTGAACTTATTTCACATACATATTTTCACCTCCCTGCCATCTCCATATCTGACCACTACTACCAGTAAGTCTCATCATAACACTCTATACATATTTAAGACCACAGTGGGTGGAGTTCCATCTTTAAAAACTACATTTTAGGTGACACATTCTTGGCAATGACATCTGTACAATATTTGTCATGTATGGGTAGGGAAAGTTCTCCATTTGTATTATAATGGACAGCCAGACATCAACCCTTACAGAAATAAAATAAGAGAAAATTTTAACCGATACTTTTAACTGTTTTCATGAAGCAACTTCCTCCAGTGTCAGAGATCTTAAAGTCTCCTGGTCAGATACCTGGAAGCAATTCTTCACAGAATTGATTAACTTAGCTTTCACTTTGGAAAGAGAAAAATCTTTTTCTATACTTGCTCACATTTTTCTTTAATGTCTTCTACATAGCTAGGTCTTTTTTGTATTTTAGGAAGTTTTTTTTTCCTGTTTTTTTTAAAGGATTCTTGGCCTCCTTTCATCTTGATATTGACGGTTTTAAGTCTTTTCTAGTCTGGTTTGATTTTTGTGAATTTTTCACTGGAGTATCTCATACAATTTCCCCACTGGAGCTTTCCCTTCAGTTTCTCATCAATTTTATCATTATTAGCAGCATAAAGTTTCACTTCCGTTGGTGGAAAGTTGCTACCACTTCCAGGTCCTCTGGAGTATTCCACATCCTCTTCCTCCTCACATTCTACTCTGCATTCCTCCACAGCTACTGAGCGTCGTCCACAATATGCCCAGGCCCTGAAACCCACTTCAACCTGAAGTCCACAGGTACAATCTCAGAGTCCCATAAGGGAAACCGTTGGATATGCAGACATCTTCAAATTTGCCAATGTCACTTTAATGGGACTGTCTTTGGATTTATTGCCTGTTTTTCTACCATATGCAGTTCATCTTTTGCACCAGCCCTGAATCTGTTTGTTCTTAATGGTAATTGGGTCGCATTTTCATCATTATTTACCTTGAAGTGATCATCTTTGTTAGTCTTTGGTTCACAACCAAAAAAGGTAGCTCTGGGACTGCAGGGGGCTCAGGGCCATATTCATGAAATTTTCCGTGGTTGTAGCAGACATGTAGGAGGGAAAGAAGGCAGATAGAGATAAACAGCTAATGCTCCAGAGAACAGACACAGAGGGAAGGATCATGCAAGTAGAATTAACTATTTTAAAGTGAGAAATTTAATGACATTGAGTACATTCACAAGGTTGTGCAATCATTATCTCTATTGAGTTCCAAAGCATAAAATTTCTGTTGTCAGCCTAAGGAACAGAGAAATTCTCCAAAGATAATGAAGATATTTGGGGATGAAGACTGCAGTAGGAACACATGGGGGCGTACCCAAGGAGGTAAAAGAGGACAGGATTTTCCAAGGCTGCATGAAAAGAGCTCACATGAAAGAATTCAAAGGTCACATGAAAAAGATGAGTGATTTTGAAGCAGTTATCTTTGGATACCAAGATTAATGGCAAGAGGGGCATCAGTCCCAGGATGGATAGGCAGTTGCTTGGCAGGCATCCTCACAGATACATTTTTTTTTTGTGTGTGTGTAAGACTGTAGTGGTTTTTGTCCAAAGTTTTGGTTTTGGTAGAGTCATTTATGATAATTCCTATTATCAGGGATACTTGCATGAGATGGCCTCCTTCAAAACTATCTAGCTTTATGTACTTATTTGTGCATTTGATTGTAAGAAAGCACTTGCTAAGGGAGCATCTCTGTGCTGTCTAAAATGCTGCACTGAGCCTTCTAAATGAGTCCAACAGAAACGCCAATGCACCAGAGCCTTTGAATGCTTTTACTTGAAATTCAATTTTGTTCATGGAAGTAATGTTTTGGAAGAAGTGTTGTAAGATATAAAGATCACAGGAGTTTGGGAATCATATAGGTCTGTTTTTAAATTGAAATTCTGCTCCTCACTAGCCATACAGTGAGGTATGGCATTAACCCTCTTTCCCTAAGCCTGACCTTCCCCAATAATTTCTTGTAAAACAGTAAGAATACGAAATCAGACCCTTGGACATCAGTTTGTACGATAAAGGTGAGCTTATTCACCTTCTCTAGTGGAAGTCTAAAGAGACAGAATGAAAAGAGAAAATAAATCATACAGAAGGATATCTTTTTAAAGAGCCATTGAGATATTTTAAAACAGGTGTATAAGATAGAGGAAAAAGAGCTCTTAGAGCTGCTGTCAGGATACAAGTAAGAGGATGAGTTATGGGCCTAGGGAAGCATGAAGAGAGGCATTGAAGAGGTAATTGTGCAGAGGAAGCTAAACATACACATATATTTCAAATCATGGCAATTCGTTTGGGAAAGTGAAATTGAAGCAGGACTTATATGAGATATTAAGGTTGGACTGACCCATGCAAGATCAGGATACAGACTAGGGTTCAAAGTCAGAATGACCCCTGAAAGCAGGGAGAATTAGGAGAGAGATGGAGAACAAAACTCCAAGACATGCTTAAAGATATAGGGCTCTACAGTGAGATGAGGGAACAAGGGTTTGTCAGCTTGGTTCCACCGGGATTGCTATAATGAACTGAATTAATGATGTTGAATAAGTGCAAATAAATATGATAACACTTGGTCTGAACATTAGGATTGGAACATGGCCTCTGGTATAAGAAATCATAATCTTCATGTCAAATGGTTGATTACAAAACTGTGGGGTAGATGAATAACAGGAAAGAAAAATAATATATGGTAGACTGAGAGAATGGAAAGAAGGTGCTGTTGAGATGTCAGACTCAGAAGCCCCAAGCACTGTGCCTAAACCTACACCCCAGTCCTGGGAATAAGAAGGAAGAGAGTTGCAGGTACCAAAAATTTTGTGAGGTTTTGAGCACAGGCAGCATTTGGCCCCCACGTGAGCCTGTGGTACAGTGGAGGCAAAAGAGAAGCAGCCCTACCTCTGCACTGACTGCAGGTGGCCTTAGCAAAGGAAAGACTCCAGAGGTCACCGCCTAACTCTGGCCACAGGAGGTCTGAGGTGCACTGTTTGGACAATTTTACATGTCATTAAATGGACCAGAGTAATGAAAAAATGGGTGGATTCTCAAAAGAGTTGATACGACTTGTTTCTGAGATTACTGGCTGCTTCAAATAATAATTGAGGAAAGGAAGAAGGTTTTACAAGGATTCAGATGTTCTAAAATAGTTTCAGTGAAGTTTTCAAAGTATGTGTGTGTCTTTTATTTGTTTTCCCTTTGAACTATATCTATATCTATATCTATATCTATATCTATATCTATATCTATATCTATATCTATATACCACAATGTCTGAGACACTTTTTACTCAACAAAATTCTTACTGAAAAGAAACTTTGGTCTTAAACAAAGTAAATAATAACTTGCTTGTTGCCAATGAACAAAAATATACACAATTTTGATTGAAGATCCCTGAAGATAAAGCTCAATTTCACTCTTTGGATCAGACAAAAACCATGGGCTGCCTTATAAGGAAAGATGGATTATATTTTTGTGTTAACCAAGATTTGTTAGCACTGTCAGAATGTCACCTCATTGAAGAACACTGTAAACATGCTTCTTCCTAATGTTTTCAGGTGCTCTACAAACAGCACTAGTGGCTAGGAGAGTTCAGCCTTGGGAGGCTCTGGAGTCCAAAATTTTTCCTACTTAAATATTCTGTGCCTCAGTTTCTGTGTTTGTGAAAAGGAAATGGGATTATAATTTGATTTCTAGGGTAATTATGAAGGATTAAGTGAAATTGTTTTACAGTTGTTTAGATTGGAATATTTCTATTGATCTAGCTTCAACCTTACTGATTTATCTCCTTTCTGATTGAATTCTATTGATCTCACTCAATGTGTTTCCTGCTGTTACACATCTTAGTTCTTCTAGTGTCATATTTTGTTCTTTGTATCTTAGTATCTGTAATAATAGCTACTTTAAATAATTAGATAATTAGAAACCTAAGTCTTGATGTTGGTATCTATTAATTTCTCTTTTGCGATTTTTCTAAATCTTTACATGCTACATAATTTTGCTTTATATTTTAAGCATTTTGAATGAGATTGGGAGTCTTTTGTAAATCTTATAAACATTTGGAAATTTTTATCAACTGAACTGGTTTATGTCACGGTTATAAGTTCTATCTTATCCTCTGTACCTGTGGTTCCAATGTCAGCTATACTTTGCAGTATTTTTGGTGGTACAGTGTGTGTGTTGTTTCTGGGACCTGGGTTTACTTGTTAATTCCATTCTCAAAAGTTTTTGTATGCTGATCATGATCAGATGCATGTGCAACTTAGTGAGTGCGCTCAGGAGTTTGTAAGAAAATTTCCAGGTTGTTTTTCTGCGCTTCTCCCTTTCTGGTACTCTCTGACTTCCTGGAGCGTCTCTTTTTGGTCCAACATTTTCCTAGGGTTTTATCTAATCTATTCTTTCACAAAGCTTTATAGCTGCAAATATATTTGGAGTCCAGCGGTGGAAGGATGTGGGGGCAGGAGTGTCCTGGAGTTCTTTGAGATGTGATTCAAGCCATCTTCCTTTGTGGCTTCTGCTATGGTCATCACAGTATTTCTCTCAGCCTGTGAAGTAAGGGAATACATGGTAGAGGAAAAGAATGATCAAGATCTGCACATTCTCTTGGCCTCATGAATTCCTATTCTGTGTGCTGCTTTTAGATTCCCCTCTGCCTTCATTTAAGTGCCCATTTCCAAATTTTATGCTGCATTTTTACATCCAAACCAAAAGGAGTTAGTAGCAGATACATAGCAATTTAGATTCTATTCTTCCAGATTCTGACTGTTCTTATTAAAATTTCAGAGTTCTTGTAGTTGTTCCCATACATTTTCTTTCTTTTTTGTATTGTCATTTCATTGGAGAGAAAGAACATGTAAATTTACTCCATTTTCCCTGGCCCCAGTTCACACAATTGTAAAGTCTTCATTTATTCTTGGTGTTTTGTAAGACTTTTTAAAAATCCTTTTTGGTTGTTTTCCTTTTGGGGTAGTTTCTATTTACCTGTCTTCAAGTTTACTGATTACTCTCTTGTGACAAAAAAGTTAAAAATCAGCAGTCTGATGCTCTGTTAAGACAAGATATGCTCAGCCAGCCCGCCACACACAATTTGACCATTAGACTCAGCCTTGACTGACCGCGTCATCTACAACTTAGAAACAGTCCAATCTGACTTAGTCTGACTGTATTCATCTGGACTGCCTGTACTATCTGACATATGAACATATTTTATTTTCAAGGACTGTCCAACCAAGATAAACTAGTCAAAATCATGCTTAGTTTCAACCACCCCTTCAGTCCCAGCTCTCTTTCTTTTTTTCCCTACCCCTCTGATTAACCTGCCAAGAACAAACCTGACAACCTATGACTTTATTCATGTAACCAGTTATATGATAACTTGCCATCAGATTTTGTACTTCTTGTTTACAAAATGCATGATTCTGTTTCACTCTCAGTTGGAGCTGGTGATTTGGACTCCATAATAGTTCTTCAGTCCACCAGAGTCAGATCAATAAACATTGCTCCTGGGTGCAAAGGGTCTTTCATTTGATTTGATACCAGATTTCCACAAGACTCACTGCGCTGTCTTCTGATGAGCCCACTGAAGGCAGCTCTCTCTGTGTCACTATGTTTTCTTTCCAGAGTTTTTTTTCTATCTTTGAGGTACAATTAACAAATAAAATTGAATATATTTAAGGCGATGTCTTGTTTTATTTTAGAGAAAAAAACCAATAAAAACAATGGCACAAAATTTTAAAAATAAGATTGGAGAAGAGTAACAATGGTTAGTACATTGTGTATTGTTATTTTCAAAGTAGTTGTTCCTATTACAAGCTACAGGCATCAAACATTGATCAAACAAGTTAGGCACACAACTTTCTTTTCAATGAATTAATAGTAATTAGTAGTATAACTATCTTAACTGTTTTTTTGTGTATTATTTTTTTCTTTTCCCTTTCTTTTCCTTCTTTCTTCATCTCAGTTTCTTATTCCTTTTGAACAGCTCCCTTCTACTTCATAATATTTATCATACATTCTGGATCTTATTTATTTTTTTTCAGCTTTTTATACTAGGGAGACACTATGATGTTTACACATGAGAGCCTGATTTATTTTGCTTATGAGTATGGTCTCAAGTTGCGTCCATTTACTTATAAATGTCTCAAGATTCCTTATAGCTGAGTAGTACTCCATTATACAAAATGCAATCCTTATAGCTGAGTAGTACTCCATTGTATAAAAATTACACATATTTTTTATCCATTTCTTGGTTTGATGGGCATTTGGGTTGTTTCCAAGATTTAGCTATCATAAATAGTGGTGCTATTAACATAATTATCACTGTGGTATGATGTTTTTAATTCTTCCAGGAAAATACACAGCAGTGGAATAGCTGGGTCAAATGAGACTTTCAATCTTTGTTTTTGAGAAATCTCCACACTGATTTCCATAGTGGTTGCACCAATATACATTCCCACCAATAGTGGAGAAGTGTTCCTTTTTCCCCACAGTCCCTCCAGCATTTATTATTGGTTTATTTCCAGATGATAGCTACTCTTACCAGTGAGATGTTGGTTTGTCATAGATGGCTTTTATCAAATTGAGGTAAAGACCCTGTATTCTGATCTTCTGTAGGGCTTTTATCATACATGAGTGCTGCAATTTATCTAAAGCTTTTTCTGCATCTACTGAGATGATCATGTGATTTTTGTCTTTGCCTTTGTTGATATGTTGTACTGCATTTGATTTGTGTATATTGAACCATCCCTGAATTCCTGGGATGAGTTCCACTTGGTCATAGAATATAATCTTCTTAATGATTTGCTGCATTATATTTGTTAGTATTTTATTGAGGATTTTTACATCTGTGTTCATTAGGGAGATTTTCCTTTAGTTTGCTTTTTAGGTTGGGTCTTTCACTGGTTTTGGTATCAGGGTAATTCTTGCCTCCAGGAGTGAGGGTTGCTTTATTTTCAAACTCTTCATTAAAGAGTTTGAGGAGTCTTGGCATTAATCTTCCTTAAATTCCTTGTAGAATTCAGCAGTGAATGCAACAGGACCTGGACTTTTCTTTGTCGCTAAGTTTTTAATTACATTTTCAATCTTGGTAACTGATATTGGGTCATTTAGAATTATTATGTTTTCTTGGTTCAGCTTTGGCAGTTCATATATTTCTTCTGTATTTTCTATCCTATGAGAGTAAAGTTTCTTGAAGTAGGGATTAATGTTCTTCTGAATTTTCACAAGATCTGTAGTGATTTCACTCCCTTCACTGTTCAATGCATGGATTTCAGTCGTTTCTCTCCTTTTAAATCAGGTTGTCTAAGGACCTACTTTTCAACTAACTGATTCTTTGTATTGTTTTCTTGGTCTCCATGAATTAATTTCTTCTCCACTCTTTATAATTTTGTTCTTTGTATGGGCTTTGGGCTTGTCTTGATCTTCCTGTTCTAGAAACTTGAGGTATAACTGTAGGTTGTTTATTTGTGCTTGTTTCATTTTCCTGATGTGAGAATTCACTGCTAAAAATTTCCCCTTAGGACTACTTTCTTTGTGTCCCATAATTTCCTGCATATTGTATCTGCATTCTCATGTAGTTGTAGATATTATTTAATTTCTTCCTTTATTTCATCTATGACCCATTGGTTGTTCAGGAGTTTCTATAGTTTCTTTGTCATTAACTTTCAATTTCATTGCACTGTAGTCAGATAATATGCAAAGAAATATTTAAATTCACTTGCATTTACTTAAGGATATTTTATGGACTGTTATATGGTCTATTTTAGAGAACGTCCCATCAGCAGCTGAGAAGAACATGTATCCTGAAGTTGGGCAGAACATTCTGTAAATGTTTATTAAGTCCATTTGTTCATAAGTTTGGTTCCGTTCTGCTATTTCTTTGCTGACTTTTTGTCTAGTTCATCCATCTCTCTGTGACAATGGAGTATCAAGGTTTCTCATTACAATTGTGTTTCTGATTATTTGATTTTTCATGTATATGAATAATTGTCTTATATAGTTGCATGCTCTTGTATTAGGTGCATACATATTTATGATTGTTATCTATTTCTGTTGAATTTTTTCCCAAGTATGCGGTGACCTTCTTTTATTTATTTTTTTGTTTTGTTTTATAATCAGTATACTAGGGAGACATCCATACATTGCAACAACTGCTTAAATTCTGATGCCCAGATTTAAGCATGTGAACATACAACTTTTTAAAATATATGAGTAAATCTATTCCTCATAATTTGCTATACTTGTACCAATAAATTACAGTTACTTTGAATCAGTAAGCTAAATGGGTTAAAATAAACCTGTAACATATGTAAGGAACATCTTCACATATTGTACATGTAAGTTACATCTCCATGTAGTCATTTCACTTTAGTTTTTTTTTATTTAAAGAGAAAAAACAGGAAAAAGGTAGAAATATTACAGAATTTCAAGAAAAGAAGATAAACAGTAAGAAATCACTAGTTGATAAATTACATATTGTTCTTTTAGAAATAGTTATTCAAGTTACAAAACTAAAGCACACAAAGTGGAAACTCAAGCAGTGAGAGTGCAAACAGATCAGTTCAACAATACAAGAACCTAGAAATATGGTCATCAATCCCACACACCTAAACATACATGCAGCTATACCTTTTATAGCGCTTCCTATTTTCTCTTTTTTTTTTACAATAGCAGTTATACATTTTTAAAATTTTATTTAAAGAGAAGAGAAAAAAAGCAAAACAGGAAAAAGGGTAGCAGCAATACAGAATTCTAAAAGAAAGAAAGAAAAAGGAAAATGAGAAAAAGCCCACTAAGAAATTAGTAATTTATACATTACATACTGTCATGCTGGATGTAGTTGTTCAAGTTACAAAGTTAAAGGGTACATAGTAAATATTTAAACAGCCAGACTACAAACAGTTCTGCTCAAAGATTCAACAAAGATTAAGCAATATGGTCTTCTATTTCACACTCTCAAACATACATGCAGTTATATCACTTAGAGCACTTTCTTTTCCTCTCCTTTTTACAATAGCAATTAAACAATTTGGTTTTATTACACTTGTAGTTCTTATTTACTTTTTACACTAGAGACACAATATGATATGTATAAATATGATTCTTGTTTATTTCACTAATGAGGATAGTCTCAAGCTGTCTCCATTTGCCTATGAAGGCCTCAAGATCATCCTTTTTTATAGCTGAGTAATATTTCATTGTATAAAAATGCCACATCTTTTTCATCCACTCTGCAGTTGATGGGCATCTTGGTTGTTTCCAGGATTTAGCTATCACAAATTGTGCAGCTATGAACATGGGTGCACATATATCACTGTGATATGAACTTTTAGGTTCTTCTGGGAAAATACCCAGGAGGGGAATAGCTGGATTGAATGGGGCTTCCAATCCTAGTCTTCTGAGAATTCTCCATATGGATCTCCATAATGGTTGCACCAGTCTACATTCCCACCAACAGTGGAGCAGTGTTCCTTTTTCCCCGCAGCCTCGCCAACATTTGTTATCAGTTGATTTCTTGATGGCAGCTATTCTTTCCGGAGTAAGGTGGAATATCAATGCTGTTTTAATTTGCATTTCTCGAATGACCAGTGATGGTGAACATTTCTTCATGTATTTATTTGCCATTTGTATATCTTTCTCTGGGAACTGTGTGTTCATCTCAGATGCCCATTTGAGAAGAGGGTCTTTGAATTTGGGGGGCTTGATGTTTTTTAATTCTTTATATTTTCTGGACACAAGTCCTTTGTCTGAGGGGTTGCTGGTTAAAATTCTTTTCCACTCTGTGGGTTTTCTTTTCACTCTGTTGGTGATTTCCTCTGAAGTGCAGAAACTTTTCAATAATGTGAGATCCCATTTGTTGATTCTTTGAAGTGCTTCCTGTGCAGTTTGTGTTTTGTTCATGAATTCTCTGCCTACCCCTATGTCTCCAAGACTTCTACCTACCTTGTCTTCCAGTAGATTTAGTGTTTCTGTTTTAATATTGAGGTCTTTGATCCATTTAGACTTTAGTTTTGTGCATGGTGATATACATGGATCTAGTTTCAGTCTTCAGCATGTTGAGAGCCAATTTTTCTGACACTATTTATTAAAGAGACTATCCTTCTTCCAGTGGACATATTTAGCCCCTTTGTCAAATATCAGGTGGCTGAGTATCTTTGTAGTTGTGCTTGCATCTTCTAATATGTTCCATTGATCCTCAGGTCTATTTCTTTGCTAGTATCAAGCTGATTTTATCACCGTGGCTTTATAGTACTGTTTCAAGTCAAGAATTGAGATGCCTCCTGCCTTGCTTTTGTTGTCTAGAATCACCTTCGCTATTCTAGGTTTCTTCTGTTTCCAAATGAATTTTAGTAGTGTTTTCTCTAGATCTGTGAGGTATGTCAATGGTATTTTGATTGGGATTGTGTTAAATCTGTATAACAGTTTTTGGAGTATGGCCATTTTCAAAATGTTGGTTCTTCCTAACCAAGAGCAAGGAATGTCCTTCCATTATCTAATATCCTCTTCAATCTCCTTTTTCAGAGTAGTATAATTTTGAACATATAGGTCTTTTACATTTTTAGTTAGGTTTATTCCTAAGTATTTCATTTTTTTACATTTTATTGTAAAGGGCCATATTTCCATAATTTCTCTCTCAGTGAGATTTTGTTTGTGTACAGGAATGCTATTGATTTTTGAGCATTGACTTTGTATCCAGCTACACTGCTGAACTTTTTTATTACCTCTAGCAGTCTTTTTTAAAAAATTTTATTTGAAGAGGGGGGAAGCAAAACAGAAAAAAGGGTAGAAACAATACAGAATTTCAAAAAAAATATACAATAAGAAATCACTATTTGATACATTACATATTATCTTCTTGGATATAGTTGTTCAATTTACAGAATTAAAGCATACAAAGTGGACATTCAAACAGTGAGGCTGAAAACAGTTCTGTTCACTGATCCAACAAAAACTTAGTAAAATGGTTATCAATCCCACACACTTAAGTATTCATACAGTTATCTATTTTAGAGCACTGTCTTTTCCTCCTCTTGCCTTTTTAAAAAAAAATTTTATTTGAGAAAAAAATTTGAAACAGAAAGAGGGTAGAAACAATAAAAAATCTCAAAAACAAAACAAAACAGAAGAAAAAAAACAAAAATAGTAACCAGTAAAAAGTCACTAGTTGATAATTACATACTTTCCTCTTAGATGCAGTTGTTCAAGTTACAAAAGTAAAGTCCACAAAGTGGACATCCAAACAGTGAGACTGCAGTCAGTTCTGCTCATCCATCCAACTAAAACTTTAGCAACATGGTTATTAATTCCACACACTCAAACATACATGCAGGTATATCCTTTAGAATACTCTTTTCCTTTTTTTTCTTTACAATAACTATAATCCATTCTCATAAACTACTTAGAAGTTCTCCACATGTATAAGTCTCCACACATATACCTAGCCTTTCTGTATTAGAGGGAGAAACAAATCAAAACAAGTCAGCAATACAAATTCCTAGAGAAACAAAATGAAAAGAACATATAAAAACACAATACTAGGTGATCTATGGTAGTCACTATGATGTCTCTTGTTATTTTCAATAAAATTGTCTATATCATCAAATATAATATAAACTTAGCATTGCTTTACACTATTAATAAAATCTAAACATTGGAGACATTATAGGACTTCAAAGGTGGTTAAAAATCAAACCAGAATGGGTATTCTATTGAATCCTGTCATCTTCAGAGTAGTTGCCCCTACTCTCAGACTCGACACTCTCAAGTATACCAGATTCAAATAAAATCAGTCAAGATAAAACAGTGATATAACCAATTTTCTCTGTCTTATCTCTGCCATGCTATTTTTCTATTGTTATTTGTTTACTTTTCTCCTTCATTCCACTGTCTGCCCCTTTCTTTGAGGCCTTTCTGCCATTATTCCTGGAACCCTTGTGGTTTTCTTCTCTCTCTCTCTAGAATGTTCTTCAGTATTCTTTGCAGGGTTGGATTGGTGGTCACAAACTCCCCCAGTTCCTCTTTGTCATGGAAATATCTTGTCTCTCCATTAATTTTGAGAGATAGTTTTGCATGGTACAACATTCTGGGTTGGAAATTATTTTCTTTCAGGGCTTGGAAGATTTCACTCCAAGCTCTTCTTGATTTTATGGTTTGCATTGAGAAGTCTGCTGTGATATTGATGAGTTTTCCTTTATAGGTAATCTGTTTCTTTTCTCTGACCATTTTTAATACTCTGTTCTTGTGATGGATTTCTGGGATCCTGATTATTATATGTCTGGGTGTAGATCTGTTTTAGTTGTAGCTGGCTGGAGTTCTATATGCCTCATTTATCTGAACTTCACTTCCGTTACCTATGTTTGGGAAGTTTTCCTTAATTATTTCTGTGAATAGACTTTTTATTTCACTTGTATTTGTTGCTGCATCTTCATTCACATATTTTATTCTTAGTTTATAAATCCTTTTGTCATCTTCTAGCCTTTGTATCGTTGCTTCCTAGTTCCTTGTTATTTTTAAGAGATCCTTCCTTTCATGATCATACTTTGCAAATCTATCTTCAAGTTTTGAAAATTTGTCGTTAGTTTCTGTTAAAAGGTTTTGCCAGGTTTTAATGGAGCTTTTCATTTCCTGATATTCTCTTTGGGTCTGTTTCATATATTCTAGATTTTGTTTATATTCTTCATCAAAGGCTTCTCTCCTTTCTCTGGGTTCCTCTATTCTTTCATTTGTGCCTACTTGAGGATTACCCAGGACTTCTTTTATTAATCTTCTTATATCTTGCTTCACCTGAGTTAGAATTTCAGATTTAAATTTGACAATGAAGTCATGGATGTATTTCTTTGTTTCCAATGAGGCTGTCTCTGACATTACAGGTTTGCTGCTCTCAACCTCCTCTGCATTTATCTCTGTTGGACTCACTTTCCCTGGTTCCGCAGTTGGGGACCTTTTGCTCTTTCTCTGTCTTGTCATGTTTCTGGCCCCCTTCACACAGGTGGGTGGTGGAGGTCTCTGGGCCTTTCATTTTGTTTACAGTTTTTCTGCAGCACTCTTGCTAGGGAAGTACCGCCCCCCAGTCCACTGCAAATCTGTGAGTTGCAGGCTGAGAGCTGGCTCCTCCCTCTATGCCAGTCAAGCAATTTATGCTTCAACAGGTTTGCGTGTTCCCTGGGGATGCCACTGGCCCAGAAAAGCCTTATCCCTGGCTATTGGGTTTCAACCAGGGGCGTGGCCCTGCCCGAGCAGATCCCACCAATCTTCTTTGGACTAGGAGTCATCAGCAGAAGCTGCCTCGGGTTTTGATTCAAGCTGGCCCTGCCCAACTCCAAACTGTCGCTGCCCAACTCCAAAATGTTGCCCAGCAAGTCCTCCCAGTTTGGGGATTCCAGTTCCTATCACTCACCAAAGTTTGTGCAGCTGGACTGGCTGTTTTCACTCCCTGCCGCAGTGCCTTCTCCAGCGGAGAGTCTGGAGTTCACCAACCCCCGCTCTCGGCAGGGCCGCGATCTCAGCTCAATCCTGAGTCACCTGACTTTAAGACGGGTTGGTACAGCAATCAGGGCTTGCCCAGCTCCAGCCCTCTGTCCATGCTTCTTTTTCTTCTTTCTTTTTCTTTTTCCTCAGTTTCTTCCTGGGTCATGAGTATTCCTCTCCTTTTGTCTGGCTTTCTCCATGTTGCCAGATTCCAGCGTCTGAGTTGTTTTTATTTATTTTTTCCTCAGAGACGCTCTCTTGTACCGCCACTCAGTCGGCCATCTTGCAATCAGCTTCCTCTAGCAGTCTTTTAATGGAGTTTTTTGGGTCTTCTATATAGAGTATCATGTCTTCTGCAAATAGTGATAATTTAACTTCTTCCTTTCCTATCTTTACTCCTTTCATTTCTCTCTCTTGTCTGATTTCCCTGGCCAGTGTTTCCAGAACTGTATTGAAAAGGAGTGGTGATAGTGGACATCCTTGTCTTGTTCCTGATTTTAAAGTGAAAGCTTTCAGTTTTTGTCCATTTAGTATAATGTTGGCTGTTGGTTTGTCATAGATGGCCTTCATAAGGTTGAGGTACATGCTGTGTATTCCGAGTTTCTGAAGGGTTTTTAACATGAGCATGTGTTGAACTTTGTTGAAAGCTTTTTCTGCATTGGTTAAGATGACCATGTGGTTTTTGTTTTTGGCTCTGTTGATGTGGTGTATTACATTTATTGATTTGCATATGTTAAACCATCCCTGCATTCCTGGAATGAACCCCATTTGGTCATGATGTATAATCTTGATGATTTGCTGCATTCTATATGCCAGTATTTTGTTGAGATCTTTGCATTAATGTTCATTAGTGAGATTGGCCTATAGTTCTCTTTTTTGATTGGCTCTTTCTCTGGTTTTGGTATCAGAGTAATACTTACCTCCAGGAATGATTTAGGGAGGATTGCTTTTTTTCTCAATTTCATTGAAGAGTTTAAGGAGTACTGGCATAAAATCTTCTCTAAATTTCTTGTAGAATTCAGCTGTGAAACCATCAGGACCTGGGCTTTTCTTTGTTGGTAAGTTTTTAATTACATTTTTAATTTCAATAGCTGATATTGGGTTGTTCAAAATTGCTGTATCTTCTGGGTTGAGCTTTGGTAGTTCATATGTTTCTAGAAATCTGTCCATTTCCTCTGTGTTTTCAACCTATGTGAGTTGAGATTTTCAAAGTAGATATTCATGATCTTTTGAATTTCCATGGGATCTGTAGTAATACCTCCCTTTTCATTTGTTATTGCATGAATATGGGTTTTTTCTTTCTTTCTCTTGATAAGGTTAGCTAGGGGTTTGTCAATTTTGTTTATTCTCTCAAAAAAACAGCTTTTTGATTCATTAATTCTTTGTATTGTTTTTTTAGTTTCAATTGCATTGATTTCTGCTCTAATCTTTATAATTTCCTCTCTTCTATGAGCTTTGGGTTTAGCTTGCTCTTCTTTTTCTAGAAGCTTGAGATGCAGCATTAGGTTATTTGTGCTCATTCTGTTTTCTTGATATGACAGTTTATTGCTATATATTTTCCTCTTAAGACTACTTTCATTGCATCCCACAGATTACAGTATGTTGTTTCTATATTTTCATTGAATTGTAGGTATTGTTTTATTTCTTCTTTAATTTCATCTGTAGCCCACTGGTTGTTCAGAAGGCTGTTATTTAATTTCCATGTATTTATGCAGGTTTTACAATTTCTTTTGCCATTG